>ML815893.1:89435-100369 GCA_009831015.1 Picea engelmannii | reverse complement strand
CTATTGGATATATTATTTGCTTTCACTTTGGTTGGTTTGTGTTGTTTTGATCTTGACCGCACAAGAGCGCCGGAGCGAAGCAAGGCACAACAGAGTCCAAGGAAGTGATTACAAGGTACATATCTTCTTCTCACTTCCAATTTAATTCAATAGTTAGATCTAGGGAAAGCGGTATATTCTGTCACAGTTTGTTCCATATCCAGGTGGATCTGGGGAGATCGGTTTGTGTCCGCACTTACGGATTTATCCATAAACAGGGACCACTTGCTTAACCAAAAGGCGCTTTGTGAATTCGCATGTTGGGTAGTCGCGTGTGAGCCAAACCCGACTCTCTGACTCCCGAACTCTTGAAATAGAGCCTACTGCATGCTAGCCCCTCTGTTAGCCTTCACCAATGTGACCTCCGTCTATGACCCAAGGCAAATCTCACGAGAGATTTGTGACTTCGCGTGTTGAGTATTTGCATCTGAGCCAACCTCGACTCTCCCAACTTCCAAACTTGTGCTCTCATCAGATCGATGGTCCGCAATCCCCATGATCCAACGGTTCAGATCAACTCGTGAGTTCTCACTTCACAAGTCCTCACAAATATTCTTTTGACTTCCCCAAGTCACGAGTCAGTGAAATTTTGATCTCTTGCCACATGTCCTTCCCAGCACTGACGGCTAGGATCAACTCCACTCATTTCCTTCCCAGTACTGACACCTAGGATCAACTCTTCTCTTCCCCTTGAAAATCTTCTGAAGTCTGAGTTCTCAAACTCTTGGATCTGCCACCACCTGTCAACTCTGATGATGGATGGTTCTGATGACTTCGGAAGTTGTCTTATGCACTTTCCTTGGGATCCAACGGCTATTGGTCCATGCACTCAGATCTAACAGTTCAAATCTATTCTCCTCTTTTCTGCGCGCTCCTCCTGTCTGTCTTTGATCTGTCGGCTCAGATCCTTTCTCGTGAATCAAAAGTTCTCATTTCACAACTTTGAAAAACAACCTCCTCCTATTTCTCGACTTTCGATTTCCTTAGTTATGAAGGATTGAAGAGCGTTGCTCTCTTTCTCTTGGGATCAACACATAGAAGGGTCTTCTGCACAACTCTTGTGCTCCCTCATCAAGTCTAGAACTTAAGTGGTTCTTGGTCTCTGCTTGCCTCGCAGAGAGCCTGTGCATATCTGCACTACCTCTCATGAGCTTAACAAACTTCGTCCTCCAAGGGACTCAGAATGAGGGTCAACATGCATACTAGGAGGGTGACATGCATACTAGGAGGGTCGACATGCATACATGAAGATGTACCTAAGGTCGACGAACTCACAATTCATGGCTCTAGCTTAAGACACCATAGGACGTAAGCATTTACGAGTAAAAATCATGTCCGAACCATATAATTTCTTACTTGCCTAATTACAAAACCAAGCAGAAATAGAAGGGATACAATATATCCATTAAGAAATCATTCACCTTCCTGAAAACATTCACAGTATATCTAATTTCAATACACAGTTACAACTCAATTACACAGGGTAGGAGAATACTTATTCATTACAGGTTGCCGCCAACTAAATGAATGTGGGTGTTCATCCTTCCACCCGACCATAGGTTCATAGGCATTCATTCTTATCACTTTGGCCACCCCCGTTCCAAGCCATGATATCACCAAGGAACTCTCACGGTTCTCAAGGATACTTTCTATGTTTCAACTTATGCTCAGATTCTGTTCTCTGCAAACTTTCAGAGATTTCTCTCTTTGTTATGGCCCTGGGCGAGGTTTATCAGATTCTCACTCGACATCAAGCTCGTGACCTTCTATTTATCATCCGTTGGAGAGCTCTGCACATTATCCTTACTCATTTTTATTATATCTTTTCCCCAAGATGTTTCTCGACCCATATCTTTCCTTCTATCAAAAGGGAACTCGGGACAGCTTGTTTTTTGGACAGCTTGTTTTTTCATGCCCAGTGGTACTTCGGGCTGACACTCTAAAATTATACCATGCTCCCATTCATGGGAGTGGTTGATAATTCAACCACTGGTCCTTTCTTCATTAATTGCTTTCTCTCCTTGGGATCCAAAGGAGATTTATTATCCTCATCAAAGGAAATTTGGGGTTATTTGATATAATGAACCCTCTCTTATAGTTTTCACATTCTTTCCTCTAGTGATATCATGGCTAGTAATTTTAAGGCTTCAACCCCACAGTCAGTTATTGGAAACTCAAAAAATAATACATTTACACTATCCACATGCCTTAGCATGGTAATCCTATTTTATGATTAATTACAAGTTGGGGGAAACAGGGTGTTACATCTTTCGATAAGCAAATGTACCCTATGGACAGATAAAATTTGTTTTATGCTGGTCTTCAGGATTAATCTGTATTTGATTATATCCCGAAAAACCATCCATGAAAGAAAAGACCTCACAACCTGCACACTCATTGACAATCTAGTAAGTGAATTGGGTGGGGAAATTATCCTTGGGGAAAACCTTATTCAAATCATGAAATTCCTTACATACACGAATAGTTCCTTGCTTTTTGTTGACCAAAATGGGATTTGACACCCATTGAGTCAACTAAATAGGGTAGATGAAACCGAATTTGAGCAGTTTCTCTACTTCATCCTTAATAGTTGCTTCTTTCCGAGGATTCAACAGATGAAGTATCTATCAGACCGTCTTGGCATCGGGATAAGTCGTTATTTCATGTTCGACGATTCTTGGATCTATTCCTGGTATTTCCTCATAAGACCAGGAAAAAACATCGTGAAATTCTTTAAATAAATTAGTGTAGATTTGAATCTCCTCGAGGGAGCAGTCCACTCCAACGAAGACATTCTCCACGATGCCAGGGGTTATAGAGATGTCAATAGGTATTGTTTCAGTGGTTGTTGCCATATTACCCTCGGCATAAACTGTGTTCATAGCTAGAGGATTAATAGGGCAAGGCCTATCTCCAGTCATGGTCAACACAAATTCTCCTACCTCTATTCTTCTTAACTCTGGGAGGAAATAAGATTTATGATGGACATCATCCCAGGGTCTGTTCGGACCAGTCAATGCCTCTAAAATAGCCTCATCAGAAGGCAAGACCAAGTCTAAAGAATCAGTAGTGGCAAGGTAATTTTGAGCCCAAATAGGCTCAAGAACTATATCTAACTTCGGTGTAGTAGTCAGATCAGGGTCGACTGAAGCTTGTTGTATTATAGAGTATGCAACTTCTATCGCAGACAAGGGCATGGCCATACTATGATTCCTTTTCCCTTCCATCGTGGCTAATGGGGAAGGAAGAGTCCACAGATCATTAAAGTAAGTCGTACAGAATGATGACACTTGACATATTTCAGCCTTAGGCTGGTTGGGGACAACCATTATGAACTTGACATTTCCTGACGAAGGCGGGTAATCAAAATTACCCATCAAAGGTAGGCACAAACCAACCCCTACATTGACGACGTTGGGCTGTGGATTATCAATCATCGGGACAGTGGATGCCCCTGATGAAGGGTCAGGATGGGAGAAATACCAATGATCAATGGACACGATCTGACCCTCGTGTGGAAACAAGAAGACCCAGAACACTGTAGAGACCACTTCATGCATAGCATAGGTCAAACTCCTTCCTAACAAGAGGTTGTAGTCGAGAGGTGCATCGACCACTTCAACTTCGATGCACACGGTCTTCCCTCCTAACTGTACGGGAAAAGAAGGGATGATACCATGTGATCTAAAAGAATGATCGTCGAAAGCGGTAAGAAGAGTAGGTGACAGAGACAAAATGGGTTGGCCAATGGCCTTCCAACACGCCAATGACATCACACATGTTGAGGTGCTCTCATCAACCACCGTGTGAAAAATATTTTGTTTAAAAGTTTTCATGGTGTAAGCCACTACTATCTGAAACACCACATGGTAGGGGAGATGAAGTTTTAAGTCGGTCATATCAAGCATGATTGTTCATGGATTATAGGCCTCAGTAGATCCTAAGGCGGCTAACAAAGCCTTTCTCTGTGAAGGGAATCTCTGGAGGACCTCCAAAGCAAACATCGCACAAGGGGTTTGTTACAAATCCTCCACCACAGAGTAATTTTGGGCAGCCCTCATGTTTGGATTATGAGAAGCTTTCTTGAACACCCCTTTCAGGATGCGTGTCATTTTTTTCCCATTGTCTTCCCTATTTGGAGAGGAACATATGGGTTTATGACTTCTTTAACCTTCCAAGCAGTGTTTTTCATTCCATAATCGTGTGCCATAGTAGCTATGTGAGCGTCAACCTTCAACATATAAGCGTTTGGGTCAAGGGGTTACTAGAAGACGAAGGGGGTCCCTGACTGCCCCCATCCATGCTCGAAGAGGCCTGGGTCAAATTTTTCCCATGTAGAAATGGGTTCATTAACACAACAGGATGTTGCTGCACCAATAACTTCTGGGCCTCTGCAAGCCAAGGGAACAGGTGAGTTGTATGGTCTTCTGCGCAAAGGTTACATGGATACTTCGACTTTATTTTATCTTTGTTTCCCCCACTAGAATTATTTGTGGGTTTCTTATCCCCCTTACCCTTTTGGTTTCGCTATTTTTTCTTGCCGTTAGGCTACCAGTTGGCCTTTAGGTTTGTTGATTTCACATTGTGTACATCCGATGTTTGAGTAGTGGGAGAATTTGAACTAGAGATTTGGTTGGCCGTTGTCTTATGTATCGACAGTTGATCAGTGGGCTTCGCTTGTGTTGAACCAACTATGTCATTGACATGTGGTCCAGACTTATGTCTGGTCTTGTCAAGGATAGACTGTGGCACATTTGGAAAAACTTCGTAAAGTAAGACAGACTGAGAGTATATCAATTCAAGTTGTTTAGCTCTAATTATCGCTTCTTCCTCGGAAAATACCCCCGACGTTGCAACATCCTTGGATAACTGAGGTACCAAATACTTAAGGAACCACTCCAATAGGAATGATGGTGGAGCTGGTACTTTTATCAAACTCTTTCAACGTCGCCACTCTCGGATGTGATCCAAGATATGATCAACCTTCGTCTACTCGAAGTTGGATAGAAATTCGGTGGCGACATCATATCTCATAGGTAGTTGGAATGGTTGAGGAAAACCATTGCCAATTTGTTAAAGAAAGAGTATATTGAGCAGTCAAGCTCGATGTACCATTTCACGGCACTCCCGATAAGAGTGCGTTAAAACAGAAGCAACTGAACGGAGTCGTCTCTCAGAGAGTTCGACGAGCACCATAGGTGAAATGTGGTCACATGATCGCCTAGATCTTCATTAGGCTTACATTTGAACTTTGGAATGTCTGAGGGAAAATTTGTCGGCATGGGAGGCCCATGCGGATCGTGACAGATTGGATCATTTAACAATATTGACAAGTCTTGCAAGTGCAAAGTCACCAGAAATGGTAGTTTGGGTTGTTGACTATGTACAGGAGGAAAGGAGCCTGGAATTTGGCTGGCATCAGGTTGCCAAGAAAGTTTAGGCTACTGACCAGGGTTCTGGTAAAAACCATGGCCTTGGCCAACATTCAGATACTGCACTTGATGAGACATCATCGGTTGACTCCCATAGTAGGACGTTGAAGGTTGGGAAGGGATTTCTCCCAACGTTCTGTTCCAAAGGTTCTAGAAAGGGTTGCCCCTTACCGATCTGACGGGCATAGGTACTGAGCCTTTCCCGGGGTTCCATCGACCATGGAAGGGGTTACCCCTGGTTGGCATCCCTGACGAGGGAACTAATACCTGCCATAGATTCCAGAGTCCTTTTGAGGAGGTGACTCATGTATTTGCCCCCTGTGTAGGAATAGTACCCTACATAGGATTTTGTGATCCAAAACCAGGGTTTTCCCTCAGCCGAGATGACAGCTAACAAGAATGCATTATCTCCAAACACGTCGAACAAAGAGAACGACATTGAACCCACCGACATGGTGTAGGAAGAAGTTCCTTGACTACCTACTCCATACAAGTTGTAGTTCATGTTCATCCAGACGGGCTGTTGAGACGCATTGTCGAGTGAGCGGGATGACAGAGGTATATGACCCCCACTGTAAGGGAAAGAGGTATAGGGGGTTGAGGTGCCCCCCATGGACCCTTTCAAAGGAGCGTTTGAGCTCCATGCTCCTAGACCCATGGTCTATAGGGTGGAGTAGGTGAGGAACGAATTTGTATCAAAGTCAGGCATCCCATATGAAAATGGAGGACCCGTCGCACTCTATGTGAATAGTGTAGTTGTGGATGCCATAGATAGAATCAGATCACTACCCGAAGTAGAGGTGGTCGAGACCATAGTGGTCCGGACCTGCGAAAGTGAGTTAGGAGGCGGAACACCCCTAGTAGTGGTAGTCATAGAGGGAGTGTGAGGGCTCCCTGACGAAGTAGTAGCATTTGCTTCCATCACTGCTTCCAGGACTATCTGACGCTCATGATGTGTTACCCTTGGGGGGACAACTTGTACCATGATGGGCATTGACAAGTTAGTGATCGGAGGGTTATACAGACCGAGAGATTTCGCTCCAAGGTCAGAAATAATCAGTTCCTCCGGATATGAGTGTTCTCCTCTTGGAGCTAGCTCGGGCATAGTTTCACATGGCCCCGTTGCCTCAAATGACCCTTGCTGGTCAAGTCTTCGTCGTAACGGTGGCGGTGGTGGCTCCAAATTAACCGACAGCAGGATGAAAAGCCTTCACGACTGATGGGGCTCTTGATCTTCCACTGTGTGAGAAGATCAATGAAACAGTAAGGTTTTTTAATGTTGAATACCAAGCACACACTAGAAAAGTTCCTATGAGACCAAGCAAGCAAACTACTAACTAGTTGGAAGAACAGTTACACCAGCCAACACTAGAGAAACTTACCGGTGCAAGTGCAAATCGAACATGAAAGCACCTTCCAGGTATACTTTGCAAAGTGTGGCCCGATGTCTACCCTAGGTATCGCAGTATACCCCCGCAGTCACCTGTGTAAGTCCCTAAAATAAAGGCATCTAGGTTGTCAGCTCATGAACAGTTACCAGGAGGGTACAGTCGACAGTTGAGTGGACTGAAATGAGTAGGGTATCAAGCCTGAAACCTATCAAGGGTATTGAAATCAAGTGTTCTGGAAGATGACTGTTGACTTCGAATGGATTCGAGACCCACGAAGCTCTGTGGCAAATGTGATCAACAAAATCCCAAGAAAATTCCTCCATATGCACTCCCCACTATGCTTGGTTCGACTTTGAAGGGGTTATCTCCGCTAGCTTTATGCACGCGACCTCGTGTTTATACCCTTTGTTAGATGGGGGTCCTAGATAAATTTCACATTTACTGGACTTTTTAAACTCCCTAACACTGGCTCCAATGTTTTTTTATAAGCCTTGAAGAGTTTCCTCTCCAACCTAAATCAAGACTCTAGCTTAGACTAGTTGATGGACCCTACAAACATAAAGTCTAGTAAATTTTAATTTAGCGTTAATTTTAAGTGGTCTTTTTTAAGTCAATGAAGCGGCAATGAAACTAGTGGTTTGTTTTGAGAGACGAAAGAGAATAGCAGTAAATGAAACTGAAAGCAAAATTACTTCTTTTTGACAAATAAAGATTTGCAATTTTAACTCTGTAACCAACTTTTCGTAACTACTTTTTCTAAGATCTTTTAAAGGAAAAATCCAAAACAAGATTTCACTTGACTACAAGCTACTTAATGTTCTAAGCATTCAGTAAAGAACTTCAAGAAAATAACTCTTTCTCCTAACAAGCAAAATAATCAACCCAACTATTAACCAAACAAAGAAATAAAAAACTTTTTCTATTTTTTGTTTATGTTTCAAATAAGAAACTTGAAAATAAATTATTTTTATTTTTATTTAAAGCAAGCAAAAGGGGAAAAAGTGAAGACAAGACAAGACCAAAAACTGACTTTTGGTCCACTGTAGATCGCAGGGAGTCACTGACGATACCAAACAGGCTAATCAAAAAAGACTCATGGACTCGTCTAAAACCCTTTCAAAGAAAACACAAGAAATATTTAAAAAGAATAAGAAAAATGATGTCAAACCAAGCTAAAGATTGTAACTACAGAGACCAGTACTAAATCAAGAAACCCCTAAGAAGTATGAATTCAATCAGGGAAGAGGTTGATTGTCCCTTGTTAAGGAAAAAGTTTCCTGACACAGGCATGCTATTGACACTTAAACAACCTGTGTATGTACGTGGACTATCTAAATGTAGGGCATGTATGTACGCATTTAGACCCACTTCAGGCTGTGTAGACCTCTGTAACTTCTCAAAAAAAAAAAAAAAACAGTTAGGCTGAAAGGGCAGGGAGTACTGGTATGGCAGACCAGAATCCCTTAAAGACTCAACAACTTACAGAAACTCAAAAAAGGTAATCAAATCAATTAAAAACCCATAAAACCCCCTAAAACCCTAAAGGTTTCCCCAATATGGTCGCCAGTTCTGCTATAGCGGGAAACTGCCCCTATGGAATACACTAGGGTTCAACATGTAGGAAGATCTAACCATCTAAAAGTCTCCTACTCTTTAGACTACCCCAAATATACCCCACATTCATACAATAAATACAAAGTAAGAGGATCCAGTAACTCTACCTTAAACTTTGCATCTGGTGTCGATCCTTTCGCATTCGATTTCTCCTCGACTACAAGTCTCCTCCCAAGGCCGACCTACATTCACAAAAAGACAAACAAGAAACTACGAACATGCATCTCAAATATGAATTAATGGGTTAGATGTCAATATAAAACATAAATATTGAACACGTCATATTTCATAATAGAAAAAGTATTCCTTTTATTGATATCACAAAGTTTACTTACAATGAGATTGGTGACTGCTCCTTGAACCTGGTTTGGGCTCCTCTTCACAAAGATCCAACAACGCTTCCACGTATATTTCTCCTCTCACACTTCTTCTAAGGAAATGGCATAGGCTTATGATAGAGGAAAAAGGGAAAGAATGGGAATTTTGATGCAAAACTCACAAGGTAGTTGCAATTATATGGGGCAAGGAGGGTCCCCTTTGCTTGTTGAGAAGCCTTTTATTTCTTTCTTGGGAATCCTTGAGTGAATAATATCAAGGTTTCATATTGGAATTTAATTTTTTCTAGCTACTTTTACCCTCTGTTCCTTTAGCCCCTTCTTCCCACAAGGCAAGGTACAACCCTTACTAGCTTGGAAAACCAAATGCCCGAACCAATGTAGGGGAAACATGAGAGAGATAATGATGAAAAGTGTTAAGTATGGAAGGAATGGACAATGACCTTTCATAGACCCACCGAGTGGCAACTCATCCCCAAGGGAACCAAATTACTAGGGCACTCTATCATTCCCCCCATGTATGGACAAGTTAAAGAGAATAATTTTCAAGCAAACATCATGAAACAAAAGATAATTATGTGCACATATTCAAATGTTTTGAGAATCAGAGTGACACACACCATGATACCCAGACTCATTACCTCATGGAGAAAGACCCACTACTACATCAGGATTAGGTCGATGGGATGGATGTTGTTGTTGTTGATAGAGAGGAGGCACTGAAGAAAATATATCCCCCCAGGCCCAAGCTCAAGTTATATAGATCTCAGTACTCCATTTATAGGACCTGTGGGACTCGAGACATAATCTCCTTAGCTATCCCTAAGATAGGGGATAACATATGGATCCAACTCGAGGAAATGTTCTCATCATAGAGTGCATGAGAACCTCAACATCTCTGGCATGACCTATGACCTACTAGATCTCAACAAAAATCATCAGTAATCTTTTGGGGTGGTGATATCACCCTTGACTCATATATGATATAATGAAATGAAAGAAATCATGTATACAAATGGAAATGAAACTAAAACTACACTACTCTAGTATGATTTGCAGATGGTATATACAATGAGTGCAAATGCCTACCTACTTACCTCTACTTACATATTTGTTGAATTCTAGGTGTAGTCAAATAGCCAGTGAAACCATCCTATCAATGTCTCATAATACCTACCTATGTGCTTCATCATAAACCAAAACAATGATATGTCAAGCATAAAAATAACATGAGTTAGAAAATGTACTGTATCATCGGAAATCATAAAGTCTATCTCATGGAGGCAGGAGGGAGGGACAAAATCATGTCAATTCACACCTTTAGGAAAGTGCTCAATCCATCTCAGAAAGGGATCGTGAAAAATCAAAGGTTCAATAGACTAACTCAAAGAGTTTGAAGGTTGGCTACCTTGGATGTCTTCACAATCTAAGGTCTAGGAAGGAACTAGAAAGAACCTAGGGGATGACTGACAATTTCTTAAGGGAAGGTTGAAATATTGAGATAACAAACATTTTCTTGAGGTATTCAACCTACCCTTGAATTCTAAAAGTAAGCTCTGCATCAGAGAAAACTTAAGATAAAGAACATGCTTCCCAACTACACCTTTAGTGACATAGTGAGATAAAATAGTTGAAGGGAGTTGGAATACATTGTCATAAGGATCCTTCTCTGGGCAAGCAATGTCCTCACCTTTATCAATATCCGAGCACAAATATGGTTGATAATCTTTTTCATGGAATAAATCCAAGTGCTCAAAGTAATATTCATCAAAATCCTCAAGGTATGACTGAAAACCATTAGGATAACATAGCACCAGGTCATCCTTGGGTGTCTAAAAAAGTTTGTAATCATATCATATCCTTGTTTACAAATGTCAAAATTATTAGTAACCTCATATGATAGTTGTAAAGGACACTTTTGGAAATGACCCTCAATGTCGTAAATGGGATTCCTATCATATCCAATCACATCCCATTTATGCTTTTCGACATGTATGAATTCATTAATATTATCAACATAGTCATCCACTTTATCATAACATGAATGGATTAAAACATCCAAGGGATCCTCTAACACTTCTTCACTTTACAAACCATAAAATAAAGCATTATCAAAATTTTGG
>ML815893.1:74482-89335 GCA_009831015.1 Picea engelmannii | reverse complement strand
CTTGTCTGCTTTAAAAGATGCTTCTCTAGTACTGGATTTATCTTTGTTAATTCTCATTTCATATGCAATTAGAGTTCCTAGAAGTTGATCAATGGACAGAGTTTTAAGATCATTTAATTCTTCTATTGCAGAGACTTTTGGATAAAATTTATCAGGCAGAGATCTTAAAATCTTCTAAACTAAGAGTGAGTCATCAAACTTCTCACCAAGACCCTTCATGGCATTTACAAGTTCTTCAACTCTTAAAAAATACTTGCTAATTGTTTCATCTTCATTCATCTTTAGTTGTTCAAATTTCAATCTGAAGTTTGGCATCTTTTACTTTCTCATTTCCTTCATAACTGCTAATAAGTTTATCCCACATTGCTTTGGCAGTATCAAGATGCTTCACCTTTACAAACTCAGCTTCAGCAAGTCCATTCAAGATAGAATTCATCCACTTAGCATTACAACTAAATTCTAACTTATCATCCTTGGAGGCTAGCACGACAGGCTTTGTATAACCAGTCTCTACTACATCCCAAACATCAGCACCCAAGGCCATTAAGTATGTTCTCATTCTAATCCTCCAGAAGGAAAAATTTGTTCCATCAAATAGAGGGGGCTTAGAGGCTGAAGTCCCTTCATGACTTGTCATGTTTAAGCTTACAGATCTACCTTTGAATAAAAGGAACCTGCTCTGATACCAATTGTTGAAATTACTAATACAACTGAGAGGGGGGGGGGTGAATCAGTTGTCTTTGAGCTTAAACAATATTAAGTCTATTAAAATATTCTTGATCTTTCTTCAAGTGATCATCAACATTATACAACATATGGACAGTAAAAGTAAAAAACATCAGTCACACATAAGGTATACACAGAGACAGATTTTCACGAGGAAACCCATAAAGGGAGAAAACCTCTTCTTCTTCGAAATGATAGGCAGTCTTTTAAGTTCTCTACATCATCTTTAATTGAGTACCAACTCAATGTGAGGCTGCTACCTCTGTTTTACAAGCTGCAACTTGTTTAAGAGCACGAACTCTCTGGTTTCTCTAGCACCCACTAGAAGGAAGCACCAACTCCCTGGTTTCTCTAGCACCCACTAGAAGGAAGCAACAACTCCTTATATCTTCTAGCACCAACTGGATGGAAGCACCAACTTCCAGTTACATAGGCTCCAACCTGTATAACAAAGAACACTTGTTCTCCCTTGCACCACCCTGCCACCCTGGTTTCTTTGGCTGCAACCAGATGGAAGCTACAACTTTCTGTGTTCAAGCTCCCACTTAACCTCTAAGGACAACAGTCCTCCCGAGCACCTCCCAACCTCCCTAGAACATAAATGAACATATAAACATTCAACTACACAAATACATCAATTCTTACCAATCTTTCTTTGTTTTGTACATCTGGTCATCTTCTAACTGTTCTGTAATTCATTTCTTCCTCTGTCTGTTCAGCAGGTCTGCTCTGCATCAACTTGTTCTGTCATTCTGTTCTTCTTCAACTTGTTCTGTTATTCTTCTCTTCTTCAACTTGTTCTGTTATTCTACTCTGCGTTTCATCTCACACTGCACATATGCTCAATCTCATACTGCGCATCATCTCATCTTCCTTTTCTTACAGTTTCATTATTTTCTCATGCAGAGCAACCAACCACACATAGTCTGTCTCATTTTCTTTTATACACACCTCCACGGCGGTTGCACTTCGCATTTCCTTAGGAAAAAGAAAGACAACTGTCCGAGCAACTGAAATGCCAACAGATTCACAATCATGAATCCATTTCACTAACAGATTCATAACTGAGGGGTTAACTGTGAGAGAGAACAATAACCTTCCGATCATATTCCAATTTATCTGCGCCGTTAGATGAACTTTATTGACATTGCCTTTAAATCTGGTTTCAGCATTTCGGCAATCCTGTGCTGAGTGCCTCTACACTTCATTTCACAATATTCGATGTTCCGATACAAAACTTTTCTACACTAGCTCCTTCCCCAATATGACTATGGTCATAACCAAGCGTCTATGCAAAAAGCGCTTTCGCGATTTCTCATTTCGTGATTTTTGACACTATGCTCCGTTGACCCCAAGTCAGTGAAATTTTGATCACTTGCCACATGTCCTGTGATTCGATGGTCCATATGTGATCTTGATTCAATGGCTACGCTTGAATCACGATTTCGCAATTTTGGCATTCTTGTTGCATTGGGTTCTTTGCCTCTCCATGTCGCGATTCGCGAAACTACGATATGGAGTTAGATCAACGGTCCATATATGATCTCTATTCAACGGCTGCAATTAAATCGCAATTTCGCATATCGTGATTTTGACATCCTTGATGTCTAGTTTTTTTGTCACTTCAAAGTCCCGATTCACAAAACTCCGACATGGGGTCGGATAAACGGTCCAGATCTGATCTCGATTCAATGGCTGCGATTAAATCGCGATTTCGCATATCGCGATATCGGGATTCCTGATGTTAATAAACTTTGACATCTCCAACTCTCGATCCCCGAAACTCCGACATGGATTGGAATCAACGGTCCAGATTCAACCTTAATCTGACGGCTCAGATTAAATCATGATTTCGCATATCGCGATATCGAGATTCTTGATGTTAAGAAACTTTGACATCTCCAACTCTCGATCCCCGAAACTCTGACATGGACTGGAATCAACGATCCATATCAAACCTTGATCTGATGGCTCAGATTACATCGCGATTTTTCATATCGCGATTACACCCACTTCTCCTTGTACCTTAAAGGACGTGCAGGTTCTTCTTGATCCAACGATGGTCGGATCCTGCACTTGGATCTAACGGTTGAGATCTATCCTCCTCTTCAATGATCTCTTCTTGTCTACATTCAGATCTGACGACCCTCGTTCTTTTAGGAATTTTGAATGGAATCCAATGATAAGAGATTCTTCTCAAACTTTATGGGTCTTCGATCACTCGATCAATGTTGCATTGCCTTCGATCATTCGCCTTTGATCATTCGACCTTCCTGAACTTATCTTCTGTTTGCCTGTCGATTACAAACTTCCTGTGTTCATGCCAACTTCACTGTTGTACTTGCCATCAATGACAGGCATTTTTTGTCTGTTAAATATTTGCCAACAAATGTCATGGTGGAAGGGCAACACCTTCCTATGTCCAAGCCTTCCAAAGTGTCTCTGGTGGAAGGTCCTCCCTTTTCTCCATTGCAAGACTCTGGTATCCCTCTTCCCCTAGCTAGCGTCACAACATCCATCTAGTGTGATTTAATCCCCATGGAGGTCCAAACTAATCCTCTCCCCATATGTACCTATCTGTCGGCCATGGTCCTGCAACAAAACAAAGTACACCCTCCATGGGCTCATAAGTCACATGGATCATAGTAATTTCAATCACATCTAATAATGAAGTTACAAATATGTGCATCAAACGCCCTTTTACCTAGACAAATTCTCAAAGACGTTATGCTATTTAACAAGCCAGGTTTGGAGAGGGTCTCAGGATGTCCTATTGGGCTAATCATCCTTAAGTGCATGGTGTTTCCTAGGTGAAGATCAATCTAGGTCATGTAAATGCATGAGACAGTGTAGGGGATGTTTGGGCAAGGGGTGCAGTGATAACATGGAAATGTAGGTCTTACCTATGGGTGCCTTTGTAGAGGGTGAGTTGCACCTTGTCATGGATTCCATTGTTTCCTAGCCCATTCAATGCCTTTTACTCTTTGTCTTATTGCTTTTTATTTTTAAGGGAATAGTTGGAGGACACCGTCTTGCCATGGTGACCAGTGGTGATAATGTTACCCACAACAATTTCATGGAGATGAGAAGGATGGATTGTGATGAGACCACCTTTCTCTTGGTTATTCCACCAATAGCCGCTATTCTTTTTTGGTGACTAGATGGATGGCAATGTCATATCGCCACATGCCCATGGACCTAATAGGTCAACTCGTGATGAGACCTCCTATCCACCAACTAGGTCTTGAGTTTTATTTTATTTTATGGGTCTCATTTTCTTGCTGAGAAGCCTTTTGTTGCTTTCTAGGGAATCCCTGAGCGAAGCATCTCAAGGTTACATCTTTTATTTTAACTTTTTCCGACAACTTTTACCCTTTGGGCCTTTATCCCTTTCTTTACACAAGTCAAGGTACAACCCTTACTGGCTTGGAAAACACAATGCTCGAACCAATGTAGGGGAAATATGAGAGAGATAATGATGAAAAGTGGTAAGTATGAAAGGAATGGACAATGAACTTTCATAGACCCACCTGGTGGAAACTAATCCCCAAGAGAACCAACTTACTAGGGCACTCTATCATACCCCCCTGGTATGGACAAGTTAAAGAGAATAATTTCCAAGAAAATGTCATGAAACAAAAGAGAGTTCAATGCACATATTCAAATTTTTTGAGTATCAGAGTGACACATACCATGATACCTGGACTCATTACCTCATGGAGAAAGACCCACTACTACATCAGGACCAGTTCGATGGGATGGATGGTGTTGCTGCTGATAGATAGGAGGTGTTGAAGAAAAGATGGGCCCTCTAGGGCCAAGCTCAATTTATATGGCTCTCGATACTCCATTTATAGGACTTGTGAGCCTCAAGAAATAATCTCCTTAGTTATCCCTAGGATAGGGGATAATATCTGGCTCCAACTCGGGGACATGTGCTCACCATAGAGTGCATGAGAACCTCAACATCTCTGGAATGAAATGTGACCTCATAGATCTAAAAAAAAATGATCAGTAATGTTTTTGGGTGGTGATATCACCCTCAACTCATATATGATATAATGAAATGAAAGAAATCATATATACATATGGAAATGAAACTACAATTACACTACTCTAGTATGATATGCAAATGGTATATACAATGAATGCAAATGCCTACCTACTTACCTCTACTTACCTATTGGTTGAATTCTAGGTGTAGTCAAAGAGCCAATGAAACCATCCTAGCAATGTCTCATAATACCTGCCTCTATGCTTCATCATAAACCAAAAAAATGATAAGTCAAGAACAAAAACAAAATGAGTTAGAAAATGTATTATATCATCGTAAATCGTAAAGTGTAGCTCATGGACGCTGGAGGGAGGGACAAAATCATGCCAATTCACACCTTTAGGAAAGTGCTCAATCCATCTCAGAAAGGGATCATGAAAAATCAAAGCTTCAATAGACTAACTCAAAGAGTCTGAAGGTTGGCTACCTTGGATCCCTTCACAATCTGAGGTCTAGGAAGGAACTAGCAAGAACCTAGGGGATGACTGGCAATTTCTTAATGGAAGGATGAAAGATTGAGATAACAAACTTTTTCTTGAGGTATTCAACCTACCCTTTAATTCTAAAAGTAAGCTCTGCATCAGAGAAAACTTAAGACAAAGGACATGCTTCCCAACTACTCCTTTAGTGACATAGTGAGATAAAATAGTTGAAGGGAGCTAGAAGACACGGTCATAAGGATCCTTCTCTGGGCAAGCAATGTCCTCACCTTTATCAATATCCAAGCACAATGGTGGTTGATAATATTTTTCATGGAATAAATCCAAGTTCTCAAAGGAATATTCATCAAAATCCTCAAGGTATGACCGAAAATCATTAGGATAACATAGCACCAGGTCATCCTTGGGTGTCTGAACAAAGTTTGTAATCATATCATCTCCTTGTTGCAAAATGTCAAAATTATTAGTAACCTCATATGATAGTTGTAAAGGAAACTTTTAGAAATGACCCTCAATTTTGTAAATGGGATTCCCATCATATCCAATCACCTCCCATTTACGCTTTCCGACATGTATGAATTCATCAATATTATCAACATAGTCATCCACTTTATCAGAACATGAAGGGCTTAAAACATCCAAGGGATCCTCTAACACTTCTTCACTTTCCAAACCATAAAATAAAGCATTATCAAAATTTTGGAAAGGGAAATAACTCACTGTGCTTTCTTCTTCCTATGCAGGAGCTTCAAGGATTTGGATAACTTCATCAAATGGAAGAACATGCCTCATTGTATCATCATTATGTGCTTCTACATCTTCAAATTTATAATATAGAGGATCTAGCTTGTCCAAGGGTTCCATTTTTTCTTCAGTCTCTGAATCATAGAATAAGGTATTATCAAAAACTTGAAAAGGAAAGTGACTAACCTCATCCTCTTATTCTTGTGCAAAACAAATGGGATTTTGGATGGCTTCATCAGAGGGAGGAGCACACATCAATACTTCATTGTGTTTAATATATTTGGCCTCTCTCTCTTCAACCAGGTCCTCATTATCCTTGGTAGAGGTATGAGTAAACTCTTGCTCCTCATAGGATTGGTAACGTTCATTAGGACCCTTATCCTTAACCTCTTGTTGATCAATGTCTTTATCCAAACCTCTCAAGGTCCCTTCAATAGGGGTCTCAAGGGAGGACACTGTCTTGGGAACAACTGAGGTATCTTTGGGCTCACCAACCTCGATTTCTGGAACTAAGGATTGTTCTTTCTTGGACAAGGAAATATCTTCCTCTATTTTTATATCCAAGTGATAAATTTCTTGGATTGTTCTAGGAGATTCATCTTTGATAGGGAAACTTATTTTTTGAGTAAAGGCTTTGGTGTAAAGAGAGAGAAGAAAGTGGTGTGACGGGTGAAGGTTTGTTGGGATTTTTTGTAATAGCCTTTCAAATCTATCATGGAATTCCCTAACGGTTTCATTCTCATTCTTCTTTATGTGATCGAGTCTGTCTATCAAAAACATGGGATCCCATTTCTCAATGAAAACCTCTTCTAACTGATCCATGGATGTAATACTAGCATCAAGGAGGCCATCATATAATCTCATGGCATTATTATGAAGAGTAGTAGAGAAAAGTTTCATTGCTAGGTCTTCAGTTTCGTCATTGATGGGGTGGAGTTGAAAGAAAGTATAAAAATCACACATATGTTTATTAGAATTCTCTTCATCATTACCAATGAATTTAGGGAGCCATTTTTCATACCTCAGAGGCATTCGTTGAGGATACCCTGGTATTTTACTCATATCCAAAGGTTTAAAATTTCCTGGGCCCCATCAAGAAGCCATGTTTGGCTTAATCATTAGTGTAGTCGCCAGATAATCCTTCTAGTGATCATCAAATGGAAAAGAGGGAATCACCCTAAGTGGAGTCACCAGGTAAGCTTCATAAGATAAAGGCTTTGAAGGGAAGGCTTACCGAAAAGTGTCCTCTTTGAGGAGAATTGACTTAGTGTTCCCCGGAAGCAGCTCCAAAATGTTATCGCACAATTTGTAATTTCCCAAAGCCAAAGGGAAGTGGGTGCTAATTTGGCGTAACAAGGAGGATGTCCTATCAATATCACCTTAACAAGACATGTCTTTCTATTTAGGAGTAGTACCCCAGGGGAGACGTCCCCAATGACCTGGGGGTTTGAGAAGGATAAGGCAAAAGTATCAAGAAAGTCCCACCCTTCTCATCTGTCACTCTGATCAAAATTTCCAAGGGTTTTAAATAAATGAAGCAACGTAATATTTAAGTGTACCTATCGAGAACAAGACAACAAGAAAATATGTTATTTGCAAGTACCATATGATGTTAGTGCTTCATAAAACCATAGAATTTTTATAAAAAGAACAAGATGATATAAAAGTTGAAGCAATATAAGTATTTATAACAACAATATATATTTAGCAACAACTACACAATTATGCCTCAATAATGCTTCAAAAAGGACAAGAAAAGATAACATAAACATGACAAAATGATAGTAATTGTCAGAAGCAATGATGGAAATGTATTATCAGCTTTTGATCTTGATTTTAAGATGAATTTGCTGCTATTATAGATGGATGTAGAAATTTTTTGCAACAACAACAACTTAGTTAGTAAGTTAGTCTAATCTAAAGTTAGAAATAGTTAGTAAAAGTCTTAAGGTAGATGGTTTAAGAGTTTGTTTGGTCAAACAATCTCTTGCGAGTTGTGAACTAGTGCCTTTTAGGGTAAATGGAGTCAAAGTTTGTAGTGAAAATTCTTAGAGGGAAACAACAAATGATAATAGATGAACTAAAGGAAGGGGAAGATAATTGAGGTGTTAGTAAACTAAGGCCTCAAAATCTAAAACCTAGAAGGAAAAAATGCTAGAAAGTAGGTAACCCTGTGCCCTAGCGATTTCCTTCTTCTTTAGATCAAACTTGAAATAAAATGTGTGAATATTAATGAAGAAATGATACTAGAGTGCTACAAAGGTAGGGCTCTAGTGTATTCTTAAAGGGAGATGTTCTCTAGCAAAATCAAGTAGGTGAATAATTATCAAGAAAAGGACAATAACATGTGCCTTTCTCCTAGGGTTTCAAACTAGCAATTTCATAATCTTAGAAATGAATAAGAAACTGTAGCATAAAGATTCAAAATAAAGAAGGATTGCATATTTTTACTTACTTCATCAAGAATAATCTAGCCACAAAGCCTAGTTGAAGACTTTCCACCATGAAAATGCAAAAATACACCAAAAATAGCCTCCTCCAAGAGTTGTGCACCACTTAAACGAGGCTGAATTTTAGACCTCACACTTGTGTGAGTGAAGGATGATGAAAAAATGAGAGTTTGGACTCTCTATTTATACAATATCAATGACCTTTAATTACATTTTAGGTCAAAAAAGGCCAACATGGCCAGTTTACATCAAAAAACCATTTTTACATAAAATTAACAATTCAAAACCTTGATTTGTCTTTAGGGATGATGTCATTCCCCTCCTAGGGTGATGATAGGCTGCATCATGGAACACTAGAACTCAGAAGTGAGACATTAGGCCTCAAAAGGCCTCAAAATATACCACATGTGCTAACCAAGCCATCCTCATGCCAAAACATTAACTAGATGACATCAAGACTCAATATGATGACATCAAGGTCCTTTAAGGGCCAACGTCATGGTGGAAGGGAAAACCCCCCTAGGTCCAGGCCTACAAAAGTGTCTCTGCTGGAACACCCTCCTCTTTCTCTAGTGCAAGCCTTTGGTATCCCTCTGCCCCTTGTTGAGGTCACAACATCCATCTGGTGGGATTTTAGCCCCATGGAGGTCTGAACTAATCATCTCCCTATATTTACCTATCCGTCGAGCATGGTCTTCCAACAAAAAAAAATAGACTCTCCATGGGATCATAAGTCACATGGATCATAGCAATGTCAATCACATCTAATAATCAAGTTACCCAAATATGTGCATCAAACCCCCTTTTACCCGGACAAACGATCAAAGATGTTATGGTATTTAACAAGCTAGGTTTGGAGTGGGTCTCATGATGTCCTATTGGGCTAATCCTCATTAGGTTGGGGTGTTTCCTAGATGAAGACAAATCTAGATCATGTAAATGCATGAGATGGTGTAGGGCATGTTTGGGCAAGGGGTGCAATGATAACATGGAAATGTAGGTATTACCTGTGGGTGCCCCTGTAAAGGGCGAGCTACACCTTATCATGGATGCCATTGTTTCTTATCCCATTCAATTCCTTTTAATATTTGTCTTATTGCCTTTTATTTTCAAGAGAATAGTTGGAGGACACTATCATGTCGTGGTGACCAGTGGTGACAATGTTACCCATAAGCATTTAACAGAGATGAGAAGGTTGGATCGTGATGAGACCCCCTTTCTCTTGGGAATTCCACCAAGAGACACTACCCTGGTTTGGTGACCATATGGATGGCAATGTCATATCACTACATTCTCATTGACCTAATAGGCCAGATCTTGATGAGACCTCCTATTCTCCAACTAGGTCTTAAGTTTTATTTTATTTTACGGGTCCCATTTTCTTGCTGAGAAGCCTTTTATTTATTTATCGAGAATCCCTGAGAGAAGAATCTCAAGGTTTCATCTTGGATTTTAAATTTTGCCAACTACTTTAACCTCCCACAAGGAAAGGTACAACCCTTACTAGCTTGGAAAACCCAATGCCAAACTAATGTAGGGGAAAGATGAGATGGATAATGATGAAAAGTGGTAAGTATGGAAGGAATGGACAATGAAATTTCATAGACCCACCCAATGGCAACTCATCCCCAAGGGAACCAACTTACTAGGGCACTTTTTCATCCCCCTGGATATGGACAAGTTAAAGAGCATAATTTCCAAGAAAACTTCATGAAACAAAAGAGAATTTAGTGCACATATTCAAATTTTTTGTGAATCAGAGTGAAACATACCATGATACCTAGACTCATTACCTCATGGAGCAAGACCCACCTCTACTTTAGGATCAGGCCGATGGGATGGATGTTATTGTTGTTGATAGATAGGAGGCGCTGAAGAAAATATGGGCCCTTCAGGGCCAAGCTTAAGTTATATGGCTCTCAATACTCCATGTTTAGGAGTTGTGGGCCTCAAGACATAATCTCCTTAGTTATCCCGAGGATAGGGGATAATAGTTCTATCAAGACAAAAGAAAAGACACTAAAGACAATGCCATCTAGGACAATGAAGGTAAATAGTCTCTAGAATCTTCTGATTCCAACAATTCTACGTGTGATGATGTTGAATGTTCTTCTACTAATGAAGAAGAAGATCTAGAAGTGATTTGTGTATAATCAACTAACAATTATTTTATAGATGAAGAGAATGATTTGTTGAAGCTTAAGGATAAAGCTATAGATTCTTTAGAAGAAGTAGAAGATAATCATTATGCTTTTGATGATATTGAAGAAGTTTATAAGGAATCCCTAGAAAATTATGAAAATCATTTCATGGCACTAAAGAAAATGCTCAAGAAACAAGAAGGAAGTGAAATAACCCAACAAAGGACCCAATTAGAAGAAAAAGAATAAGAGATCAAAAGACTAAAGAATGAAATAATTAGTCAAGTAGAAGAAAAGAAGAAAGTAGATGATGAGCTTAGTAAAATCCTTGAAGTCAATGTTAATCTAAAGACCCAACTTGAAGAATCCAAAATGATAGAGGAGTTATTGAAGAATCAACTAGATGAAAAGGATGAATCTTCCCAGAAGCTAGAGCAGAAGTGGTTGTTCTTAGAAATAAAAAGGAGAAGTTCATGAACAACTCAACAGTCCTGGATGAAATCTTGGATAGTCAAAGATCTCCAAATGATAAATCTGGTCTTGGGTACAACAAGGAAGCTAAATAGTATAAAGGTAACGCTTATAAGAAGAATGTTGTAGGCCCTTCATTCTCAAAAGGTGAAAGCATAGTTACTCATAAAGAACCTGCAAAACACAAGGAAATCATAAGTAGATCAGAACAAGGAAGACATCAAGAAACTAGTCCTACACCTCAAAGAAAATTCAAAAGAGAAATACCTTCAAGGTTGTTTCAAGGGCCCGTGTCACAAAGCTTTGTACTGCAAACATTATGCAAAGAAAGGTGTTGAAAGATTCAATAACACCTTAAGATGTTGGAGATGAAATCATGTTGGACATATTGTTTCATACTACCATACCATGAGATGTTATAGCTGCAGTGGATTTGGTAACAAGGCCCAAGATTGATGGAATTCAAGGAGACATACACACAGGGGTAGCTATTCTTATGTTCATGATTGGTCACATCAGTAGACATATCGATAGGGGGATTTAAACTTTGTTCAAGTAAGGAAGATAACATAACATAGGTATTCTATTAGGGGGAGAAGCCCCAAGGAGAGTTCAATCAGGGGGAGCATCCCCAAGGGGAGTTTAGTCAGGGGGTGAAAACCCAAGGAGAGTCCAGTCAAGGGGAGCATCCCAATGAGAGATACCCTTTTCCATTGATGTCAAAGGGGGAGAGTGAGCCACATTCATGAGGGGAAATGAGCATATATGTTGCCATGAATGTTGGTATTGCCATCAATGAGTGCCTCAAAGGAGTGCAAGACATGAAGAAGTTGAAAGCAAAGATAGTAGTTGTGCAGACACAAAAGAAGGACCGACAAGCTCAAATGAAACCACTCCAAGAGTTATCCACGAAGGTCATTGCATGGGAAGAGGCGGCAAAGAAGAACATGGCACAAACACAGGAAGAGTGCGCAAAAAGGATTTGGGAGGAGATCACAACAAAAGTGTTAAATGTGCTCAAAGAAAAGGTTGTGCAGGCTCAAATACAAGAAAGGGAACTTGCAGAAAATTTCCACACTCTAGTAGGATCTATTGAAGAAGTTTTCACAGTCTAGGTGGCTCAGGACAAGCCACATGTCAGTGTTGGGGATGTGTTGGGCGAAGGCCCGTTATTGGGAAAAGGCCATTTTTAGAGAGAAAATCATGAAGTAGAAAAAAAAGACAACTAGAAGGAAAAGCAACAAATGCGAAGGAAGCATGCGAGGAGCGCATGAAAGGGAGACCTAACTACATTAGGGTTAGGTTTTTTGCATGATATTGTAATGGATGATAAGCCAAGAGTATGTATAAGTAGCACCTGGGAGGTCTAGGAGAGGGACCAATAGAGAGAGACATAGAGAAGAATGAGAAAGGGTAGAACTGCAACATTTTTGTAAGCTGGTGAGATAGAGAAGAGTCGAGCAACTCGATCCCAAGGGTTAGATCGCAAGCTGAGGATCCTGGTGTGATCTATTCAGCCTCACGGGGATCAAGAAGCTTGTTGAGATTGTAAGATCCAAGACTGTAACACGCATGATGTGATATATTGTTGAGACATAATAAAAGAGCTTGAAAGAAAAATATTTGTGGAAGTAGCCTAGGAGGGAGTGAACCATGGTAGAACTTGTGTTATGTGATTGAATGTTATGCATCTCTATTGGTGTTAATGATTAAATGCTAGATAAATGAATGAAGGAACTAGTTATATTTGATATTTCAACTGCATGAGTGAGAGTGACTGATTAATTAATATGTTAGACTAAATAAATGAAGATCACAAGGTATAATTACATATCCCCACTCATTCCCAAGATGCAAGTGTATGAGTATTGCAACCACCCATAGAACTATCTCGAGTGAGACTACACAGTGCACCCTTTGTACTGTGTTGCCTTCTAGTTTACCAGGAGGGTCGATAGTTTTAGAGGGATTTTGTTGGAAGCTTGTTAAGTCTGAACCTGGGTCAACTTATGGCAGTAAGGTAAGACTAGAGTAGATAAAGTAGTTTAAACCAACAGTCATGAAGAAAAAAAACTATTGCTCATTCATCAACTCAATATGAAATAGTTCTCTTTCACATAATTATGAGTTCAAAGTTCAATGTAAACTCAATCAAATGAAACTTGTTCACATATTGTTGTGAATAAATTGTTCAAAGGCTTAAATTACCACAATACAAATGTGATTTTGAAACT
The DNA here is from genome assembly GCA_009831015.1 of Picea engelmannii. Classification (NCBI taxonomy): domain Eukaryota; kingdom Viridiplantae; phylum Streptophyta; class Pinopsida; order Pinales; family Pinaceae; genus Picea; species Picea engelmannii. The sequence goes on along the minus strand of ML815893.1, from coordinate 76,075 downwards.
TAGAAAGCCATAATTAAAGAGGAATTTTAACCATGTCTAAATACTTTTGGACAAAATCATTTCGTGGTTTTATAAGCTAGAAGGGCACAACAGTTGGCACAACTCTTCAAAACCATCTCAAAGCATTCATCATATTTCCACGAGTTTGAAACTCAAGTGAGCCAAAGCCTTCGTTGGTAAACAAAACCACTTGCATTCATCCATTCAAGACCTAACCAATCATTTTTTTATTTGAACCTGACTTTAACTCAACAAAAACATAGATTGTATTCACCACCACTTCAAGATTTGTTTACATAAAAAATTCTAACTCAAAATTCAATCGGGACCAAGGGTTGACTCCAGCCATCACTGGCATAGTTCATATGAACTGTCTAGAATATGGTCACGAGTTTGAAACTCAAAAGAACTAGAATCCATCATAAAACTCTGTTGGTCGTAACCAAAATGAATGGTTTGTGCAAAAATTTATCAATCTCGAAAATCCATTGTGGTCATGGGTTCAAAACCCAATTTTGACCTAATTTTTTTGTTGTTGTTGTTGGTCATATGCCTTTCACAATTGTAACTAAATTCCAAATGAAACATGGCTTGTTGCATGTGAATATACTCTATTTAAACAAAAAAATTATGACTTAATACCCATATTCAATATGAACATCTTGTATTAAAACCATATTTCAAACTGGGATACTGGGCAGCAGAAGAAATACCACAAAAACTTGAACTCGGGTCACAATTCCAATGAATTCCAAATAGGTTTTCTCCAAAACTCAAACTGATAATTTATTAAAAGAAAAATGGAAAGTGAAAATCATGGAGTGAATAAATATTCATCACAGAGAAACCACTTGATAAAACCCTTGAACCATTACATCATTCAAAATGAAAAAGAAGGGAAAAGAGAAACAAACCCACAACTAGTCAAGAACATAGCCATTAATAAATTTTTATTGTGAAAAATGTATGCAAGTGCTGCTCAACAAGTTGATATTTGCATACTTGGGATTGAGCACTTTATACCAATGATGATGGGAGAAAATGGTTGCCATAACTACCAAGAGTTGAGCTTTCACACTAGGTTCAATCTTACATCTCCACAACTGGAAACAAAATGAAATGGCCAAAACCCAAGGCCAAAGGAGAGTGGTACACGTGAGAATGTAGGATTAATTACCCACATCCTTGCAAAATTAATTGCATGGAGATCCCATCATGTTGGGACTAAAACCAAACTCACATGTGTGTGCCACATAACATGTCAAACAATTTACATGATCCTCCAATGTATTAATCATATGCCATACAACCAATCACGAGCCGATACCACAATTTCCAATTAACCACATAACCATGCGCCATATCAACCTTGTAATCATGGCTATTGTTATTTGTAAGGTAGCTAGAGAGGGATTGAATACAAAAGCACCACAACAGATATAGAAGAATAATATAGAAAACCACAACTTTATTATATCAAAACCCTTGAGGTAGGGCAACACCATACAATGGATCCTATTATGGAAGGGATCCTCTCCTGTTCACTTGCCTCTTCGAGGGGGCTTCCTCCTATTGAGCTACCGCTCCAAACAC
>ML815893.1:44361-74432 GCA_009831015.1 Picea engelmannii | reverse complement strand
CCTTACATTGAATGACCTCCACTATTATCACTATGGGCCCTCTGCCCCCCCCCCACTACCTCTCTAGCTACCTTACATTATTTGTCACTTCATAATAATGGTTAATCATATGAATATGTTGTTGATGATATTGTAGCTTCTATAGTTATTCCCACAAGAGGTCGAGGTGTCAGGCGTGTGGGAATCTTCATTGGCACCGTATCCGTCTTTCGTTTTAGTGAAATTGGCCCTGGATTGAGGTTAGGGCCTCATGGGAAAGTTGATGGGATTTTTGGGCTTGTGATGGGGTGTCATGCCCACAAAGAGGAATAAAATATTCTAATTAATTTTTGAGTTTAGGAAGGGATCCTAAACTCACTCATTAGACTTGTATATAAAGGAGAGAAGTCAGTGTGAATTTTTATCATTGTGGAAGAATGGAGTTAGCATAAGTGATTCTACACTTGTGTTAGGTGGCTTAGTGTTTTACGTAAAGGGAAATTATGCATGCTAGAAAATCTAGCCCAGGGTTGAGGAATCTCTATTTTTTGTTCTTGGCAGGGAAAAACACACCACACGTGTGGGAGAGAGAGGTAGTTGCAAAAGGAAGAAAAAGTATGAGTGGAGTGAATCGTATAGAAGTGTATGTATAGGTTTTTGTGCATGTACGTGGGTTTCAGTGGGAACACTCACGTACATATGCAGGTTGCAGTGGAAATAATCATGTACTTATGCATGTTGCAATGAGAATAGTTGTGTACATTCGTACAAAGTTTTCTGGAAAGGTGCAGGTATGTACAGGTTGGCGGGTGACGTCAGCAGGTCGTACAGGTGGTCTGTAGTAGATTTTTGGGTGGATTATATTTGCAAGATATTTGTTGAGTTTTGGTTTTTCTGATTTGTATGGTTATTAGAGGACAAGTTTGTCCTCATATTTTGGTGAAATTGTATTGGCTGAGAGAACGGGTTTTGTCCTCAGATTTGGTGATATTTGTATTGGCTAGGAGGGTTGGTTTTTCTCTTGGGATTTCTAAATTTGGTAAGGATGCATAATAGAAATATTGTGTCGCATATGTGTTGGACACACCTACCACACTTAGAGGGGGGGTGAATGAGTGTGGGGATATTTTTCCCAAAACTTCCCTCTTACACAAAAAATCATTAGTTAGCATTTGAAATTTACTCATTACTCATTGTTTTCATTAATAATTAGTTATATGTGAATACATATCAACAACATATCATCAACAAATCATCTCCACAAGGAAAACAAGATGTATGTGCAATTTTTCTTTTTATTATGGACTTCAATCCAGGGGTTTTTCAGCAACAACTGAATAGAGTAAAACTCTACAAGAGAACCATCTCTATATGCAAGAATCAACTTACATTCTCAGCACCAAATGAGATGAGGAAACAATCCTCAACAGATATCAATCTGTACCATAAACAAGTGCATCAACCATGCACCCACCTGTGCCAAACGACCTGTAATCAACCTGTATCATACAAAAGTGCATCCAACCATGTACCAAGTATATACCAATCATGTGTCAACTACTCATTAACAATTACTCATCAATATGTACCAACATCATCAACTATACACCTCATGTATGTGCCAACTCATCAACTGCTTGTCTCAACCATGACCAGTTTTGGATTAGTCAACAACCCTAACTTGAAATAATCATAACTTTGTACATGTAATGAATAAAGATATGAAATTGATACACAATTTTATTCATTGTGTTTTATTCAATTCCTCCACGTGTCACTACTTGGAACCTCTCAGAAAAGGATTTATAGCAAAAATGACATACCTTGCTAAATCTTGGCTTATTCTAGAGAACGACCTTGTAGAGAATGCCCCACATAGAATATTTGTTGAATATATATGAAACTATTACATAGACTACTTCATACTGTACTCTAACCAACACAATTTTTCTCACTGAATTTGGATCTGTTATGAAGAATTTATGACGTTTTACCCGAAACGCCTGTTTTAGACTAGTTTCAAGACTAGCCACAAACCCTATTTTCCACGGAGTGTATCTCCAAAAATAAAACGACCCACAAGCTTATTTTTTTAACACAGATACTTGGATATGTTTCCTCAATGTATTATCAATCTCATAGTCTGAATCATTATATAAAAAAAAATATTGCGAAAATGGTGAGATGACCTGTAAATAACATACCTTAGAAAGCACCATCAAAAGAATTTATCCTCCCTTGAATTCCGGCCCTCTTTTCTTCACCTTCCCTCTAAAATTTGACTTAGATATCATTTGGTTACCTCATTCACCTATATATCTTCAATATTCTCAAGTGTGATTTAAATGAGAGATCCTTGCATCTTATCTATACTCTCCATCTTCTAGGTCACTTAACCCATTTCTAGGTCACTTAACCTATTTTCCTCATTTTTAGAGTTAACCACTTTCCATAATTAGAAAGTTCTCCATTACTTTATCATTTAAATATTCCTCCTTGACTTTGTCACCTCACTTTATCATTTAAATAATCTTGTTTGATTTTGTCACTTCACTTTATTATTTAAATAATCCTTCTTGACTTTGTCACTTTACTTTATCATTTAAATAATGATTTATTCTTTTAGGTCACTTTGACTTCTTTGACCTTGGGGGATTCAAGCCTTCATATGGGGGTCCTTCATCTTTGTAAGGCCATAACTCTCAAACCATGAGGAGTTATGTGACATTCCACATACCACCAGAAATTCCATGACAAGCACTATCCATATAGGATAGTTTCACTAACAATTTCCTTGATCTTCATCTCATTAATCCACATACAAGAATGGGTCCTCCAACCATTCTTCTAGGATAAATCAATCCACAAAGTGTCTTCCCATGAGGGATTTCACCATAAGGGGACCACTTTGGAGTTCATCCATTTGTGCACCTTATCAATCATGATAAGACAATAATGAGAGCATGGGTCCTCCAACCATTCTTCTAGGATAACTCAATCCACAAAGTGTCTTCCTGTGAGGGATTTCACCATAACGAGACCACTTTGGAGTTCATCCATTTGTGCACCTTATCAATCATGATAAGACAATAATGAGTCCTCTATACATTTTTCCAACAATGCATCATATACCAATGAAACCACATCAATCCATCTTCATCACATATCAATGAAAACTCATTGATCCATCTTCATCATATCAATGACAACTCATTGATCCATCTTCATCTATGCATTCTCATCAAGGAAAATACATATTACATTACATCAATCATCAATCAATCAATCAATGACATCAATTAATCAAACCATTGGCATCAATGAAAACATGATCCAACAATCTCCACCTTTGGCATTGATGGCAATACCAATTATTGATGTCAACACCAATTACCAATTATTGATGTCAACATGTAGATAAGGAATGCTCTACATCAGTAGTCAATGTGACTATCTCTCCCAATCAATAATCATCAATCACATCAATGTGACTATCTCTCCCCCTTTGACATCAATGGAAAAGGGCCATTTTCCTATTGGGGTTGCTCCCCCTGCTTGAACTTTCCTTCGGGTTGCTCCCCCTATCTGAGTGCCTTTGATCTTCCTCTGAACAATATCTCCCTTTTTGAACAAGGGATACCACGCTGATGTAATGCTGAAAATACATCGAACATACTCCCCCTGTGACCATTGCTCCTCTGGGAATTATGCCTATGTGCTCTTTCTTCAAATATAGCGATCTTTTCTAGGAATGCATCTGATAAATATCTCCTCCTATAATCATGGGAAGAAGAATGACTCCCCCTATGGGTATGTCTCCCCTATCTTTTCTGCAAGATGAACAATGTGCTACCATATAACAATCCCTAGACCTGTTCATGCATCAAATTCGTGCTATACCAAGCATCATGAAGCAAAAGATATGTCAACAATGAAATAAAGAATCATGAGAAAAATATCAACCAAGCACATCCTGTACAAAAATGTGTGCTCATCATGCACAACACCTATGTACATCAACCATGTACATCAACATCATGCAATGTGCTAAAAGATATCATCCATGGAATGTATTAATCATATGTCTTTATCAATATTCCAACATGTGCATCTACCAATATGCCAACCATGTGGATCTACCACCAACATGCCAAACAATGTATCATATCATTCATTATATGTCTCCATCATGAACCAAGTGCCACAATCATGTATCTCAAACAAATACCAATTGTTGTGATAATCAAGTAATATCAATCATATGCCATACATGAGTGTACCAAACATGTACATCGCCATGCACCAATACCACAAAATAATGAATCCCATACATGTATGCCAAATCCTCCATAAAATATGTTCCAATCAAACTGTTAGTAGGTGCCTCTACCAGTGTACTAGAAACATACCAATCATGCATTAGTTATAGATCATCAATGATGTACAACATGATCATCTCATCAACTAACCAACCACATGTCCTAATATGTAGCCCATCCATATGATAAATGCATGCATCAAGCTTTTCAACAAGTAAGCTTCCAATACATCATCAAGATATATCACATAACTAAGATGTCATAAATTCACTGTCATAACCAACATTGTTCTTTGATGCAGGAGCATCGCCAACATCAAGCGAGCCAGCGCGGAGACAATGGACAACTAGAAAGCGCCAACACAAATTTTGAAATCACCTTGAAGTTGTTGCGCAATCTTAAATGAAGTCATTAAAAATAAGCGCACTTGTAAAATGTAATGGACTTTGAGCAATTCACTCTCGTCCTTAGTAGGTAGAAGGAATTTATGGTAGTTAATGTAAAGTAGATAGAATTCAATTCTAGATTAGACAATTTTAGAGCACAAGAGGGAAACGGGATATAGACACCCTCATTGTGTATTGTAACATTACTATGAAGCAACATTAGTGTAGGAAGAGCATAGAGAAGAAGCAGAGAGTTGTGTAAGAACACCCATGTGCAGATATTTGGATTAATAGAAAGAGTTTGATTCAAATTCATGGTTTCGTGTTTGTTCTCTGTGTATTGATGTTGAATGATATTCTCATGAATGTTTGCTTCCCGTTATACATTTGCTTTATATGCTGTGTATGTGATTTCATGTTTTGAGTTGAAGTCTGAAAGAGAGTAGGAATGAGTTTCAATTGTTTCTCTATTTGAACAAGGGTTCCTGCAAAGAGTGCAGTCGAATTGTCTGCAAGGAGTGCGTTGACAAAGGGTTCAGATAGGGTAGCTCTTGTTCTCGTTCGCTCAGAAGTGCAGTTGGGCATAGGAGTCGTGCAAGGAGTGTGTAGGCCAAGCAAAGTCTCAGGGTTGTGAACTTGAGTGAAGCATTTAGAGGCTGCTGCTGCAGGTGTGCGCATATTCGAAAGGATTCAACACTTGGAAGTGTTTGAGGGTTGTTGTAAGGAGTGCGTGCAAGAGTCTTCTTTAAGACTCGATGCTGAGAGAAAGCTTAGGAGGTATAGGACCTTTGAGTAATCGTTTGAGAGAGAAGCACAGGGAGCTTGTGCCAAGGAGTGTTTAGAAGGTGTTTTAAGTTTGCGTGCGGGTGGACAAGTTTTCACGAAGGAATACTTGGCTCATTTTGCAGGAATCATCAGGAATCATCAGGAAGGAAGTGGACGGTCAGAATTCTCCGTGGGGGATTCACAAAGTCCCATGAGTCATCAGATCTCGCAGAGTAGCAGGCAAGTTACCGCAGGTGTAGCAAAGGGTTCTAAGCTTAGGAGGAGTAGAACCGTAGGTTCAAGTTAGCTAGGGGTCGTTGGATCACTTGCGAAATCGCCTGTCGGGATTCATGAGTGGAAGGGTTGAAAATTTGGTGTTAATATTCGCGAAGCACGAAGCCACGAGGCAGAGAAACGTGCGTGTGGGCCATAGGAGTCAGCGAGTGGATAGGTGGCACACTATTTCAGAGTTTCGTGGAGTGAAAGTTCTGAATTATTTGTATTTGGGATTCGCGATATTGCGAAGTCCGAAATCCCGATGACGTGAAGAGGCGTTGAAAATTCAAAGCTCGTGAACATATCGGAGTTTCGGAAAATCAGGGTTCGGGAGTTAAGAAGACAAGTTTCTCAACATCACGACCGTCGAAATTGCAATAGGGAAAATCCCAAAAAGGAAGAGAAGGGTCAGCGTTGACTGTTTCACGTTTCGGGGATTTGAGAGACCAACGCTCGACCACTAGATTCACGAAGGCGCAAAATCTGATCTCCTGAGTGCGAAGAGGAGATTTGGTGAAGGTTTGTTGTGGGTGCAGATTTCCTGATAGGGAAATAGAAGAACCTTTTTTGAGTTCTTCGGGCCGGTGGAAAAAGGAAAGATCCTGTGCTGATGTGGACCTTCAGACCTATGGTTTGTGTGAGGTTACGAGCATCGGCATCATTCTTCAACATAAAATTCATCAATCCATACTCATGGTTTAGTGCCATGCATCCAAGATTTATTTTACATCATCACCTTAAATAATCCAATATAGACTCATGAAAACCTACAGCAAACAGTGTGAGAACCTGCAATAAACCATGTCAGACCCGACATCACAGAGTTATACCATCACATCAAACTGTAATCCCTGTGCATAGCCCTTTTCCTTAGGCTTCACCACATATATGCGACCTGCTGCACAACATCTCATGTATGTACATGACCTATATAAGGTTAGCATGTGTATGTATGTGATTGATACCACTGTCACCCACGTATGCCTCAGTAGATGACACATTTGAGCTTCTCTTCTGTTATCACTCCAAAAGTCACCCTAGACTTTAATCATGTGAGCTTGGTAACATAAAAATTTTTGTAAATGTAAATGAGTTTTTAAAGGTCAAATGGAAAAGACTCCAAATAATAAGGCTTTAACTCATAAATCTGGGCTAGCATGCACAAGCAAATGAGGTATTGATTAGCTTCAGTTAGTGAATAGAACTAAAAGTGAATAGGAGGAAGACTTAGTGAGGGAGGTGTAAAGGTATTCTATTAACATTAGGTCTTCAAGTAGCCCAAGGAAGAAAAACTCAAACGCAAGATCCTCTTGAATTCAAAGTTTAAAGAAAACTGAAGAACATCACAACAGCATTATAATAAAACATTCATCATAGCACAACCATGACAAACTCATGTGGATCCTCCATTCATGAACATTTCAACATAAGAGGTAACAAGATGATATAAAAAGAAACTGACTTCTACCAATAAAAAATTCTCAGGTCTAGTACATAACCAGAGAACAGTCTACTAAGTCAAAGAAAATTAAAATTCGGTAGCCTCGGCTCAACCATCTGAACCCTTACTAAATCATTTCATCTATATATTTATAACAAAAAGGGAGGCAACAGCTGGAGGTGCGAGCTGGCCCTTCCTCCCATCGGATCCTCCAACAATAGTTATTAATTGAACACCTTTGCTAGCATCTATTAACAAACTGTTATAAAAAAGGAAACGTGATGGCAACTGATCCAACAATACTTAAATGACACTTCCTCCCTTGATGTGCATCCTCTTCTATGCCAAGTGTCCTGTAGAGGTTGTAAGTTGTCATCATGTTGCTAGCTATTATCTCATCCATTTTCCACATCATCAGCCACTAACAAGAATGATAAGTCAAACTCCTTGAATCCAAGCGCTTGTTGGTAGCATCTTTGGGTATCACTCTAAGTAGCGCACCTTGTAATGCCTTCAACCAATTTCTGTACTTTTGTAGCACAACCTCAAAACTAGACAAATAGAAAAATAGGTAGCGCCATTCTAGTGTATCTCTGTGCAAACTTCATCTCTACCAAAAATTCGGTAGTGAATTTAGGTAGTGCACTGTGGAACCCACAACGCCCAGGTGATTTGGTAGTGCCCAGGAGATTTGGTAGCGCACTGTGAAATTTACAAGGCCCAAGAGAGTTGGTAGTGCCCAGTGTAGAAATTGCAACGCCCAGGAAATTTGGCAACACACTATGAAATCCATAGAGCACTCCCCTCTGCACATCCATGCATGAAAACAGTGGAATGGGTGAGAAATTGGGAACACCCTCATATATATCATGGCTACATTTAGTTCTTCAACTCCTGCACAATCATTTGGCACCTGGCATCTTGCATTGGGAGTGTGTTTGTTTATGTGTTGAATATGGTCTTTGGCATATGGATTAGCTCGGTATGTGGTGTGAATTAGGATAGCATAGGCTCACTTAAACATACACCACCTCTTTTGATGATATGAGATTTAAAAATATAAAAACAAATGTATATTTTTTATATTTGAAAATACACAAAGCATAGATTTGGGCTTAACAATTTAATTGCATTTTGTATTGCAGGTCAAGAGGGAAAAACCAAATGATTTCTGGGAAAAAGTGATCAACGATAACTTGATGAATAATCTGAAGGTTAAGGACACTGGACAAAAGACTTAAGAAAACAATAAATCAAGTAGAGAGTGATGAAAACACTCTAAAAAATACAAGTGCATTTTGATCGCTAACATCTGGCTCCAACTAGGATGGAGACTTCCCTGCGAGGCTCCAAGAACCTAGTATTTCTAGTCGCCTTGTCTATTGGGCTATGGATTCAACAGTCAACCATTCTCTGAAAATTCTCAAGTCCTACCTTTATTCACACAAACTGACTGTTATTTATGCAAACTGAAGGAAAATAAATTCTCAGGTAGCGAGCTTATTTCCTACACTACTCTACTCTAACCATATCTATAATTGGTTAGGTAAAGGTTGATTTCCATAATATCCATCCAATCAATTTCAATATTGAAATAATCTCATCCATACCACCTATCGATAAATGATGTTTGAAATGTAACAACAATGATAAAAACTCGTTCAGGAAACCATACCCACCATGAAACATTTGGGAGTTAATGAAATCTGAAAATTTGAAGTTCTCTGAAATGTATGATTCCATGAAGGTTTCCACTAGGTCTTTGAAACCGATCTCATAAACATGTTGATCGAGAAACTTGTGATCATCAAAAATGACAACTTGCCTCTCTTCAGAATAGTTCTCAGATGATGATAGAGCAGTTTTTAATGACAAGGATTATGATCAGCTAGAAAATTGTAGTTTCCTATACAATCAACGGTTACCATAGGCTCAACAAATTGATCATAAAATTCAGACTCATACCTGTCATCAGAATACTTTGAAAATGTTGAATAATTCAGTTTTAAATCTGAAATGAACTCACGTGCTTGATGTTGTTCCAAAACTAGTTCAGATTCATTACCTTCCTGCTCAATTTTCAAACATATTGACATCCTGTTTTCTCATGTGCATGAAGATTTTCAAAGTCGTCTTGCTCTCAGATGCTCCTGGAAGCACGAATGTTCTCCTCCACTCCTTGAACATCTTCAAACAAGCTCCTTAAGGATGAATACTTCCTTTATAATAGGAGAAGGGAAAGTTATGAATGCAAACCCATAACATAGTGTATCATGGCAACAGTCTCTGTGGGTTGGATCTCCAAAGGAATATCATGATAAATGCCATAAAATCTTCTGTTAAAAACAGACAAAGCTTCATCCTACTCTCTCTTCATTGAACAAAAATCAACAAGGTATGAATCTAATGATTTTTTCTCACCCCAATACTTCAGAAAAGCATTAGAGAAGTTGACCCAAGAGCCAATAGAATGATCTCTCAGACCCTTAAACCATACAACAACATCTCTGATCAAAGATTTAGATAACAATATCATGATCACATTTTCATGGACAATCTCGAATCGATCCTTAAAATCCTCAAAGGATTCCAAGTGCCTCTCAGCTGAAATTTTTTTCTCTCCAGAAAACCGGGGAAGATATTCAAAGCAGTCAAGAGGGTAAGGATGAAGGAGATAGGGCAGCCTTAAAAGCTTGAATATCTTCATCCTGATTTTAATTTGAAAGGTAGTGGGTTGATCATGCAGGTTAATAGGTTTATGACAAGGTTCATCATTAATTCCCAAAGGTGTTGAAGTCTGAGTAGGATTAGAATCAATCTTAGTTTCCTCAAGGTTACAAGAATGCTCTGATTCAGGAGGAATTGGAATGCAGAACTCATCTTTAGGAATAGGTTGTAATGAGGATATAGGATCAACATCAACAACATGAGGCTGAAATATTTCCTCTTCTAAGGTTGGTTATATGAAGGTAGGTTGATGATCATAAGAATAAACAAAACAGAAAATAATCCTCTTGACATGTGAAGGGAAAAGCATGAAAGAGTTGATAAAGAACAACAAAAGTTCATGTAGAAGACTAATGAACCGATACCTGGTCATCTTTCTGTTAATAGGATCATCCCCAGTGGAGTCTTTTATTGTGGATTCGCCAGGTAGATGATTACAGTCAATTTTTTGTATCCCTCTCTTGTCTACCATCAAGAGATGGATCTATGTCATTCTTCCCAGGGAACTCTTCAATATGCTCAAATTTGTCCCCAACAGTGGCACCATTTATGTTATCACTCCAAAAGTCACCCTAGACTGTAATTAGGTGAGCTTGGTAACATCAAAAGTTTTGTAAATGTAAATGAGTTTTTTAAAGGTCAAATGGACAAGACTCTGAATAATAAGGCTTTAACTCAGAAATCTGGGCTAGCATGCACAAGCAAATGAGGTCTTTATTAGCTTCAAACAATGAATAGGAGGAAGACTTAGTGAGGGAGGTGTAAAGGTATGCTATTAACATCAGGTCTTCAAGCAGCCCAAGGAAGAAAAACTCAAACGCAAGATACTCTTGAATTCAAAGTTTAAAGAAAACTGAAGAACATCACAGCAACATTGTAATCAAACATTCATCATAACACAACCATGACAAACTCATGTGGATCCTCCAGTCATGAACACTTCAGCATAAGAGGTAACAAGATGATATAAAAAGAAACTGACTTATATCAATAAAAAATTCTTAGGTCCAATACATAACCAAAGAACAGTCTACTAAGTCAAAGAAAATTACAATTCGGGAGCCTCATCTCAACCATCTGAACCCTTACTAAAGCATTTCATTTATCTATTTATAACAAAAAGGGAGGCAACAACTGGAGGTGCGAGCTGGCCCTTCCTCCCATCGGATCCTCCAACAATATTTATTAATTGAACACCTGTGCTAGCAGCTATTAACAAACTGCTATAAAAAAGGAAACATGATGGAAACCGATCCAACAATATTTAAATGACACTTCCTCTCTTGATGCGCATCCTCTTGCATGGAAAGTGTCCTGTAGAGGTTGTAAGTTGTCATCATGTTGCTAGCTATTATCTCAGCCATTTTCCACATCATCAGCCACTAACAAGAATGATAAGTCGAACTCCTTGAATACATGCGCTTGTTGGTAGAATCTTTGGGTATCACTCTGAATAGCGCACCTTGTAATGCCTTCAGCCAATTTCCTGTAATTCTATAGCACAACCTCAAAACTACAAAAATAGGTAGCGCCATTCTAGTGTATCTCTGTGAAAACTTCATCTCTTCTAGAAATTTGGTAGAGAATTTAGGTAATGCATTGTGGAATCCACAGTGCCCAAAAGAGTTGGTAGCACCCATAAGATTTGGTAGCACACTGTTAAATTTACAGTGCCCGGGAGAGTTGGTAGCACCCAGTGTAGAAATCGCGGCACCCAGTAAATTTGGCAGCGCACTGTGAAATCTATAGATCACTCCCCTCTGCACATCCATGCATGAAAATGGTGAAACGGGCGAGAAATTGGGAACACCCTCATATATATTGTGGCTACATTTAGTTCTTCAACACCTGCATAATCATTTGGCACCTGGCATATTGCATTCGAAGTGTGTTGGCTTATGTGTTGAATATGGTATTTTCCATATGGATTAGCTCGATATGTAGTGTGACTTAGGATAGCTTAGGCTCACTTAAACATACACCACCTCTTTTGATGATATGAGATTTAAAAATATAAAAACAAATGTATATTTTTTATATTTGAAAATCCACAAAGCATAGATTTGGGCTTACCAATTTAATTTCATTTTGTATTGCAGGTCAAGAGGGAAAAACCAAAGGATTTCTAGGAAAAAGTGATCAATGGGAACTTGATGAATAATCTGAAGGTTAAGGACACTGGCCAAAAGACTTAAGAAAATAGTAAATCAAGTAGAGAGTGATGAAAACACTCTCGAAAATACCAGTGCATTTTGATCGCTAATACCTTCAGTCTTTCATTATGTTTTGGCTGCTCTGACTTCTTTACCCACTTCTGTAGATGTCCCTGCTCCTCAGAACTTAAGCTCTGAGCATCCATCTTTTCAAGTATGTCTCCCTTTCTAACTTCATTCCTTCTTCTAGCCATGCTATTTGAATTCCTCGTCGTGTACTTTCTTCTTGTGTTCCAACACTCTTGGGATTTGTGGCCAAATCCACTACAGTTGTAGCATCTCATGGAATTATAGTGAACAACAATGTTTCCTACTTGATCACATCTCCAACACCTCATGGTGTTATACAATCTTCCATTATATCTCCTTTCATAAGATCTACATTCAAAAGCTTTGTGACCATATCCATTACATGGATAACAATGCACATGAAAAATACTTTCATACCTTTGCTTTCGTGTCCCAAAGATAGCTTCTTGATGTCTTCCTTGCTTTGTTCTTTTGAAATTTTCTTTGCCTTGTGTAGATGGTTGCTTTGCAACATTGTCTTCCTTATTTGATGGACTTACCTCATGCTTCTTTGAGGTGCTTTATTTAGCATATGTAGTTTCTTCTTTGTATCCAAGTCATGATTTATCACATGGTGATCTTTGACTTTCCAAGATCTCATCCAAGATTCTTGAGCTATTCAAGAATTTGTTTGACTTCTCTACCTTATTTCTAAGGTCAACAACTTCAGCTTCTAACTTATGACATTACTCTTCTTTTTCATTTATTTGATCCTTCAATAGTTCCTCTACCCTTTTGGCTTCTTCAATTTGGGTCTTGAGATGGACAATAGTTTCAAAACTTTTTCTAATCTCATCATCTACCTTCATATCTTCTTTTTCGTTCTTTAGTCTTGTGATCTCTTCTTCCTTTTATTCTAATTGAGTCTTACTACTTTCTTCTAGTTCTTTGAGCATTTATTTTAACTTCAAGATGTGCCTTTGACTCCTGCTAAGAAACTTCTTAGTGTTATCCGAAAGATAGTTATAGTCTATATAACAATGATCATTTCTATATCTATATAAACCCTCTTCAACTTCATTTTAAAGTTCTAATAGATCTTCTTCTATTCTTTCCATGGGATAACTACCATCAAACTTTACACCAACTATTTGTAGATCTTCTTCTTCACTTGAGAAATATTCAACATCATCACATTTTGAATCATTGCAATCAAGGGTCTTTGAGGAGTCTTTACCTTCATTTGAATTACTTTCAAGATCTTATTTTTTGTCAACATCATCACATGATTCTTTTCTTTCCTTTATGCTACCATTATCACTTGATTCTTTGTCTTCATTTGAAATGTTTTCAAGATCGCATTTATAAATAATACAATCAAAGGTTTTTGGAGATTCTTTACCTTTGATAATCTTGATGGAGTGGTCTTCAATATCTTCCTTCTCCTTCTTGATTTGATATGTATCCTCTAGCTTTAGCCATAGATCCTTTGTGGAAGTGCATTGTTCCATTCTTTCTTTGATAGGGATTGAGAGTCCACTGAGAATGGTCTTAAGAGCCAATGCATCATTTTTCTTTCCTTCCCTTTGAGCTGCAAACTTTGACTTGTTCTTCAATGGAACTGATCCACCAATGGCTGCCTTCCAAATAGTTGCCCCCATTGTCTTCAAATACATTCTCATCTCTATTCTCCAAGTAAAATAGTCTTCCTCATCAAGGATTGGTATTTCATCATCCATTTGTGTGTCTATGGATCTCCTTCAAGCTTGTTAAGGCTTTTAGTGAAGGCCCTCTCTGATACCAATTGTTGGACACACCTACCACACTTAGAAGGGGGGGTGAATGAGTGTGGAGATCTTTTTCCCAAAACTTCCCTCTTACACAAAACTCATTAGTTAGCATTCAAAATTTACTCATTACTCATTGTTTTCATTAATAATTATTTAGATGTGAATACATATCAGCAACATATATCAACAATATATCATCAACAAATCATCTCCACAAGGAACACAAGATGTATGTACAATTTTTCTTTTTATTATGGACTTCAATCTAGGGGTTTTTCAACAACAATTGAATAGAGTACAACTCTACAAGAGAACCAGCTCTATATGCAAGACTCATCTTACATTATCAGCACCAACTGAGATGAGGAAACAATCCTCAATAGATATCAATCTGTACCATAAACAAGTGCATAAACCATGCACCAACCTGTGCCAAACAACCTATAATCAACCTGTACCATAAAAAAGTGCATCCAACCATCTACAAAGTATATACCAATAATGTGTCAACTACTCATCACAATGACTCATCAATATGTACCAACATCATCAACTATACACCTCATGTATGTGGCAACTCATCAACTGCTTGTCTCAACCATGACTAGTTTTGGATTAGTCAAAAACCCTAACTTGAAATAATCATAATTGTGTACCTATAATGAATAAATACATGAAACTAATACATGATGTTATTCATTGTGTTTTATGCAATTCCTCCAGGTTTCACTACTTGTAACCTCTCAGAAAAGGAGTTATAGCAAAAATGACATACCTTGCTGAATTCTAGCTTATTCTAGAGAGTGTTCCCCGCATGGAATATTTGTTGAATAGATATGAAACTATTACATAGAATACTACAGAAAGTACTATAATAAACACAATTTGTCTCACTGAATTTGGATTTGTTATGAATAACTTATGACGTTTTTACCCGAAACACTTGTTTTATACTAGTTTCAGGACTAGCCACAAACCCTATTTTCCACGAAGTGTATCTCCAAAAATACAATGAACCACAAACTAAATTTTTTACCACTAATACTTGGATATGTTTACTTAATTTCATATCAATATCATGGTCTGAATCATGATAGAAAAAACGTTATTGCGAAAATGGTGAGATGACCTGTAAATAACATACCTTAGAAAGCATCATGAAAAGAATTTATCCTCCCTTGAATTTTGGCCCTCTTTTCTTCACCTTCCCTCTGAAATTCGGCTTAGATATCCTTTGGTTACCTCATTCATCTATAGATCTTCAATATTCTCAAGTGTGATCTAAAATAAGAGATCCTTGCCTCTTATTTATACTCTCCATCTTCTAGGTCACTTTACCCATTTCTAGGTCACTTAACCCATTTATAGGTCACTTAACCTATTTTCCTCATTTTTAGGGTTAACCACTTTCCATAATTAGAAATTTATCCATTACTTTATCATTTAAATATTCCTCCTTGACTTTGTCACCTCACTTTATCATTTAAATAATCTTCTTTGATTTTGTCACTTCACTTTATTATTTAAATAATCCTTCTTGACTTTGTCACTTTACTTTATCATTTAAATAATTATTTCTTCTTTTAGGTCACTTTGACTTTTTTGACCTTGGGGGCTTCAAGCCTTCATATGGGGGTCCTTCATCTTTGTAAGTTCATAACTCTCAAACCATGAGTAGTTATGTGACATTCCACATACCACCGGAAATGGCATGACAAGCATTATCCATCTAGGATAGTTTCACCAACAATTTCCTTGATTTTCATCTCATTATTCCACATACAAGAATGGGTCCTCCAACCATTCTTCTAGGATAACTCAATCCACAAAGAGTCTTCTGGTGAGGGATTTCACCATCAGGGGACCACTTTGGAGTTCATCCATTTGTGCACCTTATCAATCATGATAAGACAATAATGAGAGCATGGGTCCTCCAACCATTCTTCTAGGATAACTTAATCCACAAAGCGTCTTCCTGTGAGGGATTTCACCATAAGGGGACCACTTTGGAGTTCATCCATTTGTGCACCTTATCAATCATGATAAGACAATAATGAGTCATCTATACATTTTTCTAACAATGCATCATATACCAATGAAACCGCATCGATCCATCTTCATCATGTATCAATGACAACTCATTGATCCATATTTTTCATCATATCAATGACAACTCATTGATCTATCTTCATCTATGCATTCTTATCAAGGACAATACATATTACATTACATCAATCATCAATCAATCAATCACTTGACATCAATCAATCAAACCATTGGCATCAATGACAATATGATCCAACAATATGTGTTGATGATTCATATCTAATATTTTGTGTTTTTGTTGCATATAATTTCAGTCAATAATTTTCAGTGTAAAATTGTTTAGTGATAACAGTTAGGGTTTTACTGTTAGATCACTAGGAAGCAATTTTCAGATCTGAAAATTACTCACATAGAGTTGTATGTGAAAATTGACATATGTTAGGGTTTAACCAATTTCCTTTGCAATTTAAACCATGTATACTATATACCATATAACTCAAACTTTGTACCATGCAACATTTACGCCACTTATATATCACGTCAATTTAAACCTCATTTGTCTATAAACGTTTATGTCATTTCATAACATAATTTTAGAACCAATAAGTCTTGTAAGGTGAAATATATACCATAAATTTGTAGCAAGGTCATTGTATATGCTTGAAAAAAACCTTCTTATATATATGTAGTGTATTAAACCATGTTCTCCACTCATCAAAGATTATCTTTATTGTAAGTGCATGTCAAACTTTTAGCTCATATACCTTGATTTTGTAAACACAAAAGAAAAATGGCTTGTATTTTATGTGTAATCACGGAATACTGTGATTCACATACTTTAATAAATTGTGTGAACAAGTTGAAAGATTGACATGAGGCAACAATCATAGTTATCTATAAAATTTGAAGCGCATCCAACCATCGAATTATGTCAAGAATCATGACTTTTAAACTTTCATTAGAATACCATTGATGCAGATATGTATGTATGTTGTGGGAAATACTTGAAAATAAAATTTTGTCTGTTTTTTCCTAGGGGACACCACCTATTAATATTATATCATAGTATAAATAAATAGGCCTTAAAATTATTTGCAGGCTTTATAACAAGTGATGAGATCTTGATTCAACAATAGTGAGATGGAATTTCCCCTGGGTGAAACTTGGATGATATTTATTAGACACACAGATGAGTAGGCAAGTGATTTGGCATGATAATTGGGTGATGATGTGACAATCAAAAGTTACACTGTGCACAAGCTACAAAGGGCTCCACAGTTCTCTCTATTTCACACACAAATCATATGGGGAAGAATTTTACTTATAAACATGTATGAGAAATATTTCCCAATACATGCGGGATAAGTGGAGTGGATTTTTAATCAAGGGATCAGAATTCACGTGCATAGATTGACAGTTGTTGAGTCTCTATCTTTTGAAGTCCATAATGTTTGATCCCGATGTCCAAATTGAGAAAATGAGAGATCATTGGAAACATAGAGATGATAAGAACACTTTGGAATTGGTTTCCATGGCTAAAATGATGACCATAATTCCCTAAAAATAAATTATAGTCAGAACTATTTTCTAGCTTGGGAATGAGTTATTTTTGGAAAATTGTTTATTGAAAGAAATTTTTGAGCTTCTAAAGTGGTTCCCAGCTAATGGCATGGATATCTCAGTTCAAGTTTAAAAAGGGACACATAAAACCCTAACTAAAAATAAGTTTTAAGAAGATGAAAAGATAATTATAAAAGAGGAAAAGAAGCATATTCAAAGGGTTGGAAATCAAGAGTTTTTGCAGTGGTGGAGATTTTGCAAGAAGCAAGTTTTTCCTTTACAAGATTTTGTGAATTATCCTGCTTAACTTTCTTCCTCATCTTTCTTTATTCTTGATTTTTTCCATCAAATTTTCCATGTATGTTTGGAAATAGGAATATCTGAGTCGGATTAGCTCTTTCTCTAGATTCTTCCATTCATTTCTCATGATATTTCAGGTCCAGAGGAGCAAAATCCCCACTTGTAAAAAGGCAAATGCATTTAATTCAATTTATTTAATTGTTATTGATATCTTGTTGAGGTTTTTTTAACCCTCTTGTTTCAAACATTTTTAATCTTATTGCATTTGGGATTATTATTAATTTATTCCACAAAGAAATATTATGGGCATTACATTAGTGATTTCTCGGACTTTAGTCTAAAGCACGAGATTTCAAATGTGTATCTATCAAATCATTTTTTAGTTTAAATGTGATGATCATTTTAAGTTCTTTGATGACTTGTGTAATACCCTTATTTCCCCCAGCTTGTAAATATAACTATAACTTTTCAAAAGACTATGGGAAGATTGAATGTGTCTGGATGTTGGAATTGATGAACCTTTCGTTATAAAAGGTAATGTATGTATTTTTGTTATTAAATAAAAATGGATAGTGTTGCATAACTTCTTAAGGGGGATTTCCAAGGTAGATCATGATGCTATGAGAGAGATGGTGAGGGGAACTAGAAATGGTTGAGATGACCCCCACCAGACCAGTACCTTGTTGGATTTAAATTACTTAGACCCAGAATAGTCCTTTGACCCATAAATAAGTTACCAGTCGGGCTGGTAGTCGGGAAGTCCTCCTCAAGAGTTAATGAGGAGATGGGCAAAGTACCCAGCTGAAAGACTTCTTGACCTAACCACGAACTTGGAATTCAAACCCACGCAATCTTGTTGAGGAAGGTCGAAAGAAAAGAAGGAAATTTGTGGGTAGAGGGGACTTGTGAAAGAGATGAGTTGATAGACCATTATTCCTAAAGGGGAAGAGTGTGTGCAACCCTTGGGTTCTGGGAAGAAATGAACAACAAGATCTCTTTGGGTGCAAGAAGCTGCTGGTAGATTTTTCGATCCAAGCTAATAAATGGGGCTACAGAAAGACGAGTGACTAAAGAAGCACTTGTTGCAAGCCCCCTTTCTTAGTGAAAAGAAAACAAATTTCCAAGTTCCTGTGGGAGGAGGAGAGTAGCCTTCATCCCTTAATGTCTCTGGAAAAGAAGGAAAATTATCTCTCTCAAGGAATCGTGATCTAGCTAGGGGGTGGCCAACAATAAATATGTTCAGGAGTTGTTGTGCCTACAGTTGGGTGGAAATGAGAACCCCTCTCAGTGGTTGCTTCACTATATGGTTTCTTGATAAGTATGCTTATACCCTGTGTACCAAAATTTGAAATGATGGTTGAATGTCTGTGTCTATGACTAAGATTTGCATTGCTTGATTTATATTAGAAATTATTATTATTATTTTGTAAACCCCTACACATTTGAATGGTTTTCTATTTTCCTCTTCTTAGCAGCAGGAGAATTGTTAGACGTGGGTCTGTAAATGAATCTAAGAATAAGTTTCCAATCCCTGTATTGGTTGAAAAATCCTTAAGGTAATTTTTCCCAAGGATTGACTTTGTAATGCAATAGTCGGGGTATATTTAGCTGGAATACTTCAATCATGTCGACCCCTCAAATTTACCTTCATTGGATTACCAAATTCGAGCTCTATGGAGGGAGGGTGCCTTCTTCAAACCATTCATCTATGTGACCGAGGGCTCATTTCCATGGCCCTAACCAAATCACGGATAAGAGTAGAGCATGTAGCCTTGAGGCTTGTCAGAGAATCCATATGACTAGGACCTTGGAACCCTTCACTAGGTCCAAAGGGAGATAGGTTATTTTGGCTTTGGAAATCTGTCAGTCCAGAGATCCGGGACGTTATGAATTTACAACCTTCGAAACTAACCAAAGGAAACCTGCTGGTATGGTTACTAGTGAGGTTGACCGACATCCAGCGGTTTCTTAACTGTAACTATGGGATATGTCCCACCGTTAAACCCTGACCCACTTACTACTCATGAAGTGATGGGAACCATAGATCTGAGGACAATCAAGATCATCCCTAACCATTGTATCTATGTCGTGGTCAGTCCGGCATTGACTACTCTGGGTGAAAAGGAATTTTAAGTAGATGGAACCCCCGATTTTTGAAATCGCGAAGTGACGAGAACCGTAGATCCGGAGACGCTTCGAGATCTCCCATGACTATTGGATCTATGTCGTGGTAAGTTCGACATTGACCACTCTGGGATAAAGTGAGTGTTAAACATGTAGAACTCTTGAACGTCGAAGTCGCAAAGTGACAAGGACCGTCGATCCGAGGATACTTCGGGACCCCTCTTGACCGTTAGATCTAGACCGTGGCCATCTCGTTGTTGACCAATATAGGAGTAAAAAGTAAAATACACATTGGATCCCTTGAACATCGAAGTCGTGAAGAAATAGAGGCCTTCAATCTATGGATCTATGTAGACCCATCTCGACCATGATATATAAGGGGAAATGGGATGCTACTGGTGGGAGTTCGGACTTCAAAGCTCCAGGAGATTTCGTAGGTAAAAGGAGCTAGAGACTCCCGAAGGCTAGAAGTCTAGAGTGGAGTGGCACATTGGCGTCACCTAGGGTGAAGTGGACCCATGATCGGCATACCACATGTCACCTTGATTCATTCCTTTTATAGACCCTAGGTACCCATTATAATGTGACATGTGTCACCCAATGATGGGGCCACGTGTCATATCTTCCCTTGTCACATGTCATCCCTCTAGTGCATGCTCGCTTGGCTAAAATATGGTGGAGTAACCAAGATACTGGGAGTTTGGGAGTTCGGGAAATATGGGATGCTAGGAAACTAGGCTTAATTTGACCGAAGTCCCGGATCCACCTATCCCTACCTCTGTGTTTAATGTGTCGCCACGTGTAAGTGTGGACCCTTCAAGAGTCTAAGAATTCATAACTCTGGAGGTTTGGGGTGGTGTATTGAATAAGTCAAATGGTCCAAAGGACGAAACCACGTGGCAGGGCCTTAGGGCTTTGAGACTCTAGACGATATGTGCGTAGAAAGAAAAAGTGGTGCCCAGCGTCGAAGCATCGAATGTTGAATTCCCATAAACCTATACGTTAAATGAGGATGAAGTTTCATCAGTGCATTTAATGGTGGATGTATTTCCACCATAGATGAAGGAGCACAGGGGAGCTTCGGGACTTTGGGAAACTTGGGATGGTATGAATGAGACAAACCCACATGGGCGCCATGTGGCCCTTGACCAATAATGCCTGAAGAGATTTGGGACGGCTTAACTCCCAAACTAGAGCTCAGATTCGAGCATGGTAGGAGTTGTTAGAAATATCTTGATGAGAAGAAGAGGATTCAAGATTATTAACAAAAGAAAAATTTTGATGCCCCATCCCTAAAAATGGTACCTAGGGGTTGACTGTGTTACAGAGTGGTATCAAAGCAGGAAACAACACTTGGTCTACTTGGGTTCATGAATGAGTTGCATAAAAATATTGTTAGAGAAATTTTGAGGGGTAACACCCTATATTCTTACCCCATTCATAAGAAACTTATCTAAACCAATGTTGAAGAGAGGAATGAAACTTTCTGTTGTTGTTATATGTTTTGAAAAATCTAAACCGTGTGTTGTTCATAAACTAGTAGATAATTAACTAACAAAAAATGGTTTATCAACACTTAAGCAGTCAATGGATAACAGGAAAAATACAGTGTAAATGATGGTGACACGCCATGATTTGGTGGAAAGCTCCCACAATAGAGAAGAGGAATATGACGAGAGGAGGGTGATGGAAACCCCTCCAGATTTGGATGAAACTGTAAGAAGCCTCATGGAGGAATTACGAAGTTGTAAGGATGACAATGAAAGGCAGATAAAAGAACAGAAAAAACAAACTGAAATTAACACAGTCCTACTACAAATCCTATCAGATATACAAAGGCAAATACAACATGGACCATCAGCCAGTCATGTGGATAGACATCATGCTAAGAAGACCCAAATTCCACCTGAGATACAAAAGCATGGTCCTAAAAGTGGTCACACAAGAAGGAACACCTCAAAGAAGGCCCAACATGGAGCCAACAGACACTCAACGGGAGAATCCTCTAGTGAAGAAACTGACAACTCCAAGGAATCTTCTAGTAGCAAAACTAGTTCACATTCCCAGAGGAGAAGAAATAAGAGGAAACATTCCAAGAGCCATGACCCTGAAGAGTTTAAAAAATCCAAACCACCCACTTTCGATGGAGAAATTAAGAAGGGGGAAGAAGCATAAGTTTGGCTACTAGGCTTGAAGAAGTATATGTCAGAAAAATAGTTTGATGGGAAGACCAAGGAGTTATATGAACTCAATTTAGGACAACTCACAATAGATGAATATATCAACAAATTTCTTGAGCTGATAAGGTATGTGCCCTACATAAAGGATGAAAACATAAATATGAAATGATTTATTAGTGGACTGCCTCAGCCCTTCTGGGACAGAATTGAATTTGATGAACCCAAGACCTTAGAAGATACTATCTGAAAGGCAAGGTATTGCTATAAACAATTCAAGAATAAGGCAGAACCTTATGAGGACTCGATGAAGAAAATCAATTCGGGATTCAAGAAGAAGGGGTTTAAACCCTCAATATTTAATAACCATGGGAAAAGTTTTAAACTGATCCTTCCTACTAAAAGTGTATATCAACAGAATTTCCCATCTCAGAGTGGTGATAAACCCTTTGGAGCAGCCCCAGGAAAGAATGATAACACAAAGATAGAACCCTTGAAATGTTGGGGTTGTGGAGAAGGATATATGTTGAGGGATTTTCCACGTAGGAAATATAACAATAGGAGGGTATACAACATCCAAGAGGCTACCACAGTTAATGATGTGTCTAGTACCATGCCACAAACTTATGTAGCCTTGGATAATAGATAAGTGGACCACCAAGTTTTAGTGGTGGAGATGGAAGGTATTATTTCAAACCATCTAGTTTCCATTTCAATTGACCCTGGTTCTAATTCGAGTTATGTTTCCCCTCAAACTATTGATAAATATAAATTGCAGCAAGTAAAACATGCTAAATCATGGCTGGTGCAACTAGCCACTAGAACCAAAATAAAGGCAACATAGGTCATACCAGCATGCCAATTCATTATGAATGGATCACCCACCCAAACAGCCTTAAAAAAGCTCCCTTTAGGATCCTATGACTTGTTGATTGGCATGGAATGGTTGGATTCCCACAAAACCAAGTTGGACTGTTACAATAAAACTTTGGAGTGTGAAGATGAAGAAGGGAGAAAAATAACCCTACAAGGAATTCAAAAACATGTCTCACTGAGACAAATATCATCCCTTCAAGTGAAGAAGTATTGCAGAAAAGGGTGTCCTTTGTATGCAATACAAGTGTTGAACTTTGTTGACAACAATAAACCAATCCTAGAGGACCATCCCATATTAAGAGAATATAAAGATGTGTTTCCAAAAGAGGTATCAGGTTCACCTCCAAGAAGAGATATTGAATTTTCTATAGAACTTGTACCAGGAGCGGTGCCAATGTCTAGAACACCCTATAGAATGAGTATGCCAGAGTTGGTTGAGCTCAAACTACATCTAAACAAGATTTTGGACAAAGGCTACATTCGGCCTAGTAGTTCTCCATGGGGAGCACTAGCCTTGTTTGTGAAAAATAAGGATGGCATACTCAGGTTGTGCATAGACTATAGACAACTCAATAAGATGACTATTAAGAATAAGTATCCATTTCCAAGGATCGATGACTTGTTTGAACAATTAAGGGGTGCTACAATTTTATCCAAGATTGACTTGAGGTTTGGATACCATCAAGTCTGAATTAAGGATGAAGACATCGACAAAACAAGCTTTAGGAAAAGATATGGGCACTATGAATTTTTGGTGGTGCCATTTGGGGCTTACCAATGCACCAACCACTTTTATGTGCTTAATGAACAATGTAATTAGTAAGTTCTTGGATAGGTTTGTGTTGGTTTTCATTGATGATATTCTAATGTATTCTAAGAGTAGGGAATAACATGAAGAACATTTCAAGTTAGTGCTTCAAGAACTAAGAGAACATCAGCTCTATGCTAAATTTAGCAAGCGTTACTTTTTCCAAAAACAAGTCCATTACTTAGGCCATGTTATTGTTGAAGAAGGAGTAGTAGTTGATCCTAACAAGATCAAATCCATTATGGATTGGCCTACCCAAAAGGATATATCTGATATCATATCCTTTATGGGCATAACAGGATATTATAGAAGGTTCATAAATGGATTCTCCAAGATAGGTTGCACAATCACTTCCCTTCATAAAAAGGGAGTTAAATTCATTTGGAGATCAGAATGTGAAGAGAGATTCCAATAGCTGAAATAACTTCTAACCAATGCACCTGTGCTGAATATTGCAGACCCAAACATGGACTTCCTTGTGTGTACATATTCTTGCAAGGAAGGGCTCGGAGGAGTTCTTATGCAAGAAGGACATGTGATTTGCTACGAATCCAAAAAATTGAATGAGCATGAAATCAATTATGTGACCCAAAATTTGGAGTTGGATTCCATAGTACATGCTTTAAAAATGTGGATGAATTACCTCCTAGGTAGAATACTTGTGCTTATGACAGACCATAATGGATTGAGATATCTGTTTGATCAACCAAAACTCAATGCTAGACAAGCTAGATGGATGGCTCTCCTTAGTGAGTTTGATATTGAAATCAAGCATATCAAAGGAAAATAAAATAGGGTGGTCGATGCCCTTAGTATAAGTATGAAAGTAATTCACTTGGAAGTTGTAAGCACCTGTGAATCAGACATCAAGGGGAGAGTCAAAAGTGCACAAGAAACATATACATTTTTTAATACTGTGAAATCATACTTAGAGAAAGAGTCCACGGGGCTGAAGTATGAGGTTATCAAATGCTGAATGATGGCATGCTAACCTACAAAGGTATGTTGTATATTCCAAATTGTGACGACTTGAAGAGGTTCATAATGGATGAACTACACAAAAGACCATACACTGGTCATCATGGTTATCAGAAAGTGATCACAGCCACTAGGAAACTATTTTATTGGCCCAGAATAAAAAAGTACATAGCTGATTACTTAGTTAAGTGTCTAGAATGTTAGCAGGTTAAGTCAGAGCACCAATGTCTAGCAGGGTTGTTGTAGCCCCTACCAATCCTAGAATGGAAATGGGAAACTATCTCCATGGATTTCATCACAGGGTTACCAAAATCAACCAAACAAAATGACGCCATCATGGTAGTTGTGGACAAATTGAGAAAGGATGATCACTTTATTCCCATCAAATCAACTTGCAAGGAAATAGATATTGTCATTATTTTCATGAAATAAATATTTAAGTTGCATGGTGTTAGCGTCGGAAGTCACTCCTGGATTGCTTGCAGGAGCAGAGCCCGACGCCCATCAGTTTTTATGTCACGATAGTTTTAATGGATGATCATATGGGTAGAGACTCGGGGAAATATCGTTCTAACTCAGGGACTGGGTCTGGTATGTAAGAACAAAGGAGGTCTTGATCTAACTTCAGCCAATGGGTTAATTAAAATATGAGCAGGTGGAAGACTTGGTGAGAAAAGTGAACAAACAAATTTAGGCAACAGGCTTCCAACGGTTTGCAGAGGAAAAACTCTGAATGCAAGATCCTGTTGGTTCAGGGTCTCAAGAAACTGAAAGGGGACTTGACTGGATCCTCCAATTCCAAGTCACTCAACGTTGGGAAAATTACAGGAACTGATTAGAAACAACGTAACTTCTACAATGATCCAACCTACATCATCCTATAATAGCTACAACTCGACTGGATCCTCCAATTCCGAGCTGTTCTAACACAGTGTAAATAGGGACGTGAAAGAAACTGGCATTCATAAGGAAAGAAGTCTCAAAAGTCGATGCATAACCAGAATAACAGTGCTTCGTTAAAGCTTTACAACCGGGAGCTCTGCTCAACCATCGATAGATACAAAAATGGCGAAAACGCCTACATATACTTAAAACAACAACATCAACAAAATTGAGACGTTGCATTAAAAACATTGCGTCTGCATGGCTTCTGACAATCTACAACTGTCATCTTTGAATGATCGTGCACCTATGGTAGACGCAATCGAATTCCTGACAGTTCCATGGGCGAATCGATGTGCCTTTAATTCGTCGCCAGACTTTCCCATTATGGCGGAGGCGATGTCTAACCACCACCAACTACCTCAATAACTACTTCATTGGGATTGAGGATGGCTCGGCCAACTCGACACCTTTGGGATGTGGGAGACCCTTCACGCTGCCACCTGGATTAGCTGATCGGCTTGATGAATAGGCGTGGAGGCCAGCGCGAAGGATGGGGCGCATGACGGGAGTGGTGACACCAAAACTATGAGGGCAAGGTATGAAGCGATGAGGTGTGAGAGAGGTGGCAGGGGAAGACACATGGCGGAAGGCAATAAGAGGAGGGGGCAGAAGATGAGATATAATGGGCACATATTTAATGGGAGGCTGACATGGAAAGGAGTGAGACACATGGCAGGTGGGAGGATGGTCCATAAGCCGACACGGCAGGGAAAGGGCCCACGCTGATTAAACACAGAGAGGAGAAAGAGGTCTGGATCGCCTGTGCACCGTTGATCCGGGCGCTCTAATCGCAGCCGTCGGAGAGATGCGTCCTCGATTCTGGACCCCCCCCCCCTCCACTTAAAGGTAGAAAGGCGGGGGGGCTCCGGGATCACCTTGCTCATCGTTGATCCGGGCGCTTCAATCGTAGCCGTTGAAGAGGTGTGCCCACAATTCCAGACCCCCCCCCTCCACTTAAAGGTAGAAAGGCGGGGGGGCTCCGGAATGCTATGTGCGCCATTGATCCGGGCACGCGAATCTCTGCCGTCCAAATTTGCTTGTCGCTTACCATAGGCGCACTTTGATTCCGGTACTTAGGGTAAGTGGGTTTTTAACCCACTCCTTTGCATTCTGACCCACCTTACAAGAAATGTCACTAACATTAGGCTCCATGGGGGATAGAGTCGTCCCTGTGATGCTCTAAGGACTCTTTCTGCAGATTCAGTGCCTTGCTGTTGGGCTATGGAGTCAGGCTCAAAACATCCCGCTGCTGAAAATACAGGCCAAAAAATAAAAGTAACAAAATAAAGATGCATGCTCAAAGGAGCTTATTTATATACAATCCTAAACTAATAAAACACTTTACATGGGGCTAGGTGAAAGCAGACTTCCACCATAGCCAATCAAGAAACTTCCTGAAGGGAAGCTCTTTCTTTCTATCGATGATCACCAGCAGATGGTGTAACCGTGACAGTAGAACGACTACACTCTTCAACTTCTCCTCACTGGTTGAAGTTGATATGGAATAGGGGAGATCCAAGGCATAAAGGACATGCCACTCCATGTACTCGTTGACAGGATCATAGAATGAGTGGCAAACCCTGTGAAAAGGGTAGCAGCAGGATTTCTCTGCTCCATAGCTACTCCTACAGGGCTGAACTTCATGAGTCTGCATAGGTGAATGGGCGGGCTCTGGACAGGAAGTCACCTGTTCCACTGGTTCTTTATGCTCCTCTTCTTGGCTCTCCCCCAGGTCTGATTCATATTCATCATAAATAGGGACCATGGGGTGGTTCTACTTGCTGACTGGCTCTTCAGTATCTTTATAGTGATCAAATGTAGGATAAGCTTGTTGCTCATCATCACTATAATATACATCAAAAAGTGGGTGTCCTTCATTGATATGATCCTCCTCCAGAACAGTGATCCCGTAAAAAAAAATTGTTTTAGGGATAGTGGGACTTGCTAGTTCTGGCTGCTCATACATAATCTTTTTCTCTTTAATCCTAGGTAAAAATATATCATGAGAAACCCCCTGGAGGAAAAGAGAAGAATCCTCTTCCACAACTAACCCCTCTTTTAAAAAGAGAGGGTCTTCGTCATCATGAGCAGAGCTACTAGGAACATCTGCTTCAACCCAATATCCAGGTGAGTCATCTACCATGGACCACATTTGCTCTATAAACTCACAATTTCCACCAGAGGCATGTTGATCGTTATGAATATCTAAAAGAATAGAGGCATATGATATAATGTCATATGCTTCCATCCTAGGGCTAACACAATTAATATCGTTCAACACCTCTATTTTTTTATGGCAAATGCTTTCCTCCACAGTAAAGGATTTATCATGGACATAGTCTTTAGGGCCAGCAGAGGCTTCATGAAGCAAAGAAAACTCCTCACAATAGTTTTCAAACAAACAATCAGTTGGATAGTAGTCTTTACAAAATGAATTTAAAGCCGTATGAAAACCTGTTAAAGAGCGGATGCTCGCAACGGGAAGAGATCGACACCACTCAAGAGAAACTCCCTTCAATGAACACCTGAAGATCTTAATATGGACATCCTCATGCGTGATATTTTTTCGGTGAATAGCCTCATGGAAGTCCAGTAAATGCTCAGTTGGTTCCTCCCAACTTGTTGCATGAAGTTCAGGGAGAAAATCTTCCCATTGGTCTCTATCAGGAAGTGCATTAGGAAACCCAACTATCTGGGAAAAGTCACAGAAAGAAAACCTTTGAGCCATAATTTTCTCCATATCGAAGCAGTGGAGTCACCAATCGATCCTCGAATCATGGAGTCACCAAGGGAAAGATGCGCAGCTTCAAATATGCCTGGTCCTTGTTCACCATCAAAGGCCGGATCTTAACATTTTCGTTACCCCAGGAAGCTTCTCAGGCTGAGAAAGCAGCTGCTGAAACCTTCTCAAGAAAGCTCCTTAGGGTCAGCTTTCAGGTGTGATAACAGTAGCCACAGCTGAAACAATGATGTGGAAACAATGGAGTCGCCACAGTAGAGTCGCCAGGTGCACAGTAGCAATCTTTAAGGGCTCTGATGTCTGATGCACCTTCAGAATCAGAGGCTTAATGTTGTTCTACCCAGGGAAAATCTTCAACTTCGTCCCCGGCAATGGCGCCAGAAATGTTAGCGTCGGAAGTCACTCCTGGATTGCTTGCAGGAGCAGAGCCCGACGCCCATCAGTTTTTATGTCACGATAGTTTTAATGGATGATCAGATGGGTAGATACTCGAGGAAATATCATTCTAACTCAGGGACTGGGTCTGGTATGTAAGAACAAAGGAGGTCTTGATCTAACTTCAGCCAGTGGGTTAATTAAAAGATGAGCAGGTGGAAGACTTGGTGAGAAAAGTGAACAAACAACTTTAGGCAACAGGCTTCCAGCGGTTTGCAGAGGAAAAACTCTGAATGCAAGATCCTCTTGGTTTAGGGTCTCAAGAAACTGAAAGTGGACTTGACTAGATCCTCCAATTCCAAGTCACTCGTTGGGAAAATTACAGGAACTGATTAGAAACAACGTAACTGCTACAGTAATCCAACCTACATCATCCTATAATAGCTACAACCCGACTGGATCCTCCAATTCCGAGTTGTTCTAACACAGTGTAAACATGGACGTGAAAGAAACTGGCATTCATAAGGCAAGAAGTCTCAAAAGTCGATGCATAACCAGAATAACAGTGCTTCATTAAATATTTACAACCGGGAGCTCTGCTCAACCATCGATAGATACAAAAATGGTGAAAATGCCTACATATACTCAAAACAACAAAATCAACAAAATCGAGACGTTGCATTAAACACATTGCGTCTGCATGGCTTCTGACAATCTGCAATTGTCATCTCTGAATGATCGTGCACCTTTGGCAGACGCAATTGAATTCCTGACAGTTCTGTGGGCGAATCAATGTGCCTTTAATTCATCGCCGGAATTTCCCATCATGGCGGAGGGGATGTCTAACCACCACCAACTACCTCAATAACTACTTCATTGGGATTGAGTATGGCTCGGCCAACTCGGCACCTTTGGGACGTGGGAGACCCTTCACGCTGCCACCTGGATTAGCTGATCGACCTGATGGATAGGCGTGGAGGCCAGCACGAAGGATGGGGCGCATGATGATAATGGTGACGCCAAAACTATGAGGGAGAGGCATGAAGCGATGAGGTGTGAGAGAGGTGGTAGGGGAAGATACATGGCGGAAGGCAATAAGTGGAGGGGGCAGGAGATGAGATATAATGGGCACATCTTTAATGGGAGGCTGACGTGGAAAGGAGTGAGACACATGGCAGGTGGGAGGATGGTCCATAAGCTAAAACAACAGGGAAAGGTCCCACGCTGATTAAACTTA
>ML815893.1:0-11971 GCA_009831015.1 Picea engelmannii | reverse complement strand
GGACCCCGCAGAGGGGGTACCCCCCCTCTGCACTCCCCCGCGTGGAAGAGTGTACATACTTCTGGGGTGTAAATACTTCATGGGGTATAAACACGGCTGAAAACAGGGACCTCTGAATCAAGAAGATAATCAGGCTCCATAACCAACACAAGCCTCATCCTGTACAGGTTGGAGCCTTTGAGTTACTTCCATAACTCTGGTCTAAATAGTATGGATCTATTGTTGGGCAGTGCGCTTCTCTTGGGATCACTTCATTCTTTCCACAGCTGACAGGGGCTTCAACTCCGCCTGTATCATTTCTGCTTGATACTTTGCCTCTTGGAGTTGCGACTCTAGTACCTTTAGTTCTAGATTCTCAGTTAGTTTCTCGTAGGTCTGGGCACTGTGATCACTTAGTTTCTTGCATTCCAGAGAAAGTACTTTTATTCTTTCAACTGCGCTTCGAGCAGTTTCTTCCCTTTGGTCCCTTACATCCTGTGGGGTGTCAGGTATAGTGCGGAACTCTAAATCTATTATTCGTTGTTGTAGCTACTAAAAATATTCTACGAGCTACTCTACTTGATTTGTGACTCATTCTTCAGCCTATAGTTCTAAGCCTATCACAGAGTGGAGGGCTCTATTTACTGCTTCTTTTACTTCGAGCTGCTCTACAAGAAACTGTTATTTCTCTTGCTGCATATGTGCTTTCTCCACTTCAAACTTGTCCTGGAGAGAAATCTTCTCTTGTTCTGTAATTCTACGTTATTCTACAATGTCGCCTTGTACTTTGTTTAAGGTCTAGGTAGCTTGTTCTTCTTCTACTTGTGCACGATGAAGACAAGTTTCGACTGCATTAGCTAATCGGTGGAGTTGGTTTGGCTCATCCCCCAACTCTGGTTCTCCTGATGATAGGGGCATAGTGGACACTGCACGGTTGGACCAAAGGGCCTTCTATATCCCTCGAAACTCGACCTTAAGTCTATCATACATTTCCTTTTGCTTAGATTCTTGTTTCTCCATGATTTCCAGCGAAGCATCGTCAAGGGCGGCTATGATGAAGTCTAAGTCATCAGTAGTAAGTACAGTCTTCATCTTGGTCACGGTGGCTCTTGATTTCTTCCGGGAAGAAGGTTTTAGGGGATAAAACTTCCTCTTCTTCAGGGGATCGGTCTCATATCTCAGAAGTGTTACTTCACCTTGCTTCTGTTCAGATCCTGTGCCATTTGTTTCTTCCTCCTCACCCCCTTGGTCAGGTGATACTGAAGTAGTCTTTCCTGAGGCGCTGCTTAATTCTTGTGCTTCTTCGGTATTCTTTGTTTTGGTGGGTCTAGGTGTATCATGCATGGTTTATGGGCTGTCAGGGTCATACATCTCTATAGGATCTACTGGAATAAGGAGGTCCGCCGACCAGTCTTTAG
Source organism: Picea engelmannii (assembly GCA_009831015.1). Lineage (NCBI taxonomy): Eukaryota > Viridiplantae > Streptophyta > Pinopsida > Pinales > Pinaceae > Picea > Picea engelmannii. The sequence goes on along the minus strand of ML815893.1, from coordinate 10,574 downwards.
TGATCTTCTCAAGATCCTCTTCCGTGAGCTTGTAGTATGACTGCAACTGTTCCTTATGTTCATCGTCTCGCGCTGTGAGGTAGATGAAGTGTCAATCTATGTAGAACTTCATCAGAGGTCGGAATCTCTGTAAGGTGTTTGGATTCATGTGAGGTTCTTCTTCTATGGCTCTCTTTAGCTGAAGGTAGTACGTATGAAAAATAGCGTTTGACTGCCACTGTTTTTTCATATCACTCGAGTACCAAAGGGTAGCGAACTTCTCAACAAGTGGTTCAAATGGTTCAATATCTGGGAAGGTCTCACCTTCCGACATCTCCCAGGAAACAAAGGAGATAAGGATCAGGAGCCAGCTAAAATGGAACTCGTAGTCCTGATCCTAAGCTTCGCGACAGTCTAACTCCAGCTGATTCACTAGGTACTTCGCCCAGTCCATCTGTAAACCTTCTACACACTTTTTTATGAGGTCAACAATAAATCCTGTGACCTGAGTAGGTATGTTCTTCCTTACTAACTTTCCTACAATTAACTGACAGGCGAGGCATACTACGCCATTCTAGATGGAGGCTACCTTGTAGCCTCGCATTCCCTTTTCAACATCGCCATATGTATCCTTGATTTTATGTGATAGTGTGTGATCTGTGGCTTTTCCTGGATATAAATCCTATGGATCGGGTCCTTGCATACTCAATCTCGTGATCCTATGGATCAACGCCGTGTCCACTGTAATCTGGAGGTCTAGCCATAAGTATCTGCCATGGTAACATGAAAGTAAAAACTTGACACAGGCATTGAATTCCTGGCGCCTTCTGAAGTGTGGGATCTTCATGACATTTAACAAAGTGGACTACGCGAGGTTCGTCATCCACAGCTGAGGGATTATATTTGAGTTCTTCCCCTTTGTCTTGGTCAGGTACTTATACAGGGAAATCATACTGTAGTTTTTGTGATCTCCAAAGTTGAAGTCACTGAACTTCAACGATGTGATCTTATCCTGCTATGCGCAAACTGCGCGTATCCCCTTCGGTAGGTACACAATAAACATGGTGTACTCGAATTCTCTTGGCACACTATCTCGACTCGCTTCCCCAGCCAGAGGTGGGATGTAATCCGTTAATATGGACGGGATCAACATCGCATTTTCTAGGTCGTCTCTATGTTTGGTTCTCTTTTCTGTTGATGGTCGGGATGATCCGGCTCCGCAAGCAGTCGACGGAGAGTCTTGCAGTCCTCTCGTCGATGATGCTTGAATACTGGCATACATCTCTCTTTCAAACATTACCTTTTCATTCATTCGGTCAATAAGAACTTCTTCAGCAATTTTAGCTGCAACGCTAAGATCGTTCGACATGCACACTCGTGGTTGAATGTCTCGGGTTCGAAGAGTAATTGTTCGATGCAATGGGTAGATGGCAGTAACGCGGTGGTCACTGTGAGAAATCAACTATGCTGCAAGCTCTGATAGTCATGATTGGAAAACGTGTTCTCGTTGCATGGTACGACGGGATAAATAGATAACTCGGCAACAGATCTCTTGCAACGGGCGAGATGCCTTCATTAACTCAGTTATGTTTGTTGTGGCGTGGTCCCAACTGTCTAGTGGTGAAATTTCTAACCATAAATACCTTTCTACCCATTCGAGTCGTCGGTCAAACGGTTATACAGTCTCTAACAGCTATATTTCTTCGCCATGGAGAAGTGCCATGTGATGTTTTTATGATATTCCGGAAAAGCTCCAATTTTTCAAATTTTCCTTCTGCGAAGTTCCCTCGGGAACCTTCTGTAACTTTTCAATCTTATCTCTCTTCTTACTTAGTTTTCTAGCCTTCTTTCAAGTGAGCTTCATCTCAGAATTCCTTTTTCCATTCTGATTCTTATCTTATTTTGTCAGAGTAACTTCGCGTTGTTGAGGTTCCTTCCTAGAAATCAAGGGTAATACTTTATTTGTACTTTGAATAGGTACTTCAATCTTTTGTGGGTCTTCTAATGTTCTTCCAACTTTGACATCCAAATCTCTGGTTTGAAATAGCTTTGTCTGGTTCTCCTGTTCTTCAATCAAGTGTGCAATCCTCCTAGTCATGAAATCTTTTAACTCTTGCTTCTTTTGCTCTAGGATTTCCTCTTCTTTTCTTCTGGCCTGATCTCCTTCAATCCAAGGTTTTCCTAATAACATATCAAATGGAGCGTTATTCTCAATAAATTTAACAACTTCAAATTATTCCTCTGTCGAAGTTCCATTGGAACTCATAGATATCTGGGTAAGTCTTCCACATAGGGTTATCAACTTTCCTCTGAATAATCCTATTCCTCCCAATGAAGGAATCATAGCAGGATTTCCTAGAATTTCCCAAGTTCTTTTGGTCATGATATTCACTTGTGTTTCCTCATCCTGAACACAATCAATGTCGAAGTCTCCTATTCTTGATTCAATGTACTCTTTTTCTTTAAAGACCTATGATAAACTGACATGTCGATGATCAATTAGGGTTTCTTGCATCTATAGTAATACTTTCTCTGATCCTTTCTGGGGTTCAATTTCTGGATCTACCTTACGGTTTTCTTGGTTCATATTCATTCTTTCAACCTTAGCAATCATTCTAGGGAAATCCAATACTTCATGATCCAGAGCTTTGAAACAGAGGCAATTAGGTCTTCTACCAGGGCATTCCTTAGCTAGATGTCCCAGTCTTCTACAATTGTAACAAAGGGTTAATCTTCTCTTTTTTGTAAATGATCCCTAGCCTTTCTTGTGCTGCGCGCTAGGATCATGGTAGCTAACCTACAAAAAAATCTTTCTAGGATCTTGCATCCATTTTTTATTCCAAACATTCTCTCTATGTGTAGGTATAACATATCTTTCACTATTCTTATCAGATCTATTCATATCAAATCTTCTTTCTTCTACCAGTGCCCTAGGTTTCAAGCTAGGATAAATCTTATCAAACATACCTAGATCCATACTTTTAGAAACAAAAATTTCCACTAATCTTATCTTCAACAGAGCACAAAGCTAGAACTTAAAACTTTTCACTATTCTTACCTTTATCAGAGCACGAAGCGTTTAGATATTACCTCTTTTCTTCAGATCGGGCTAATTTCTTTAGCACAGAGCTTCACAAATCAAGTAGAATACTGCGCACTAGCATGATAGATCTATGCACAGATCTTTCACAATTTCAGGTCATGTCTTTGTACAAAGCTTCTTTTTCCTCAGTTCCCAGCAATCACAGTTTCAGGTCCCAGCAACAGAACCATTTTTTGGCATAGGGGCAGACCCATGGTTCAACGCTACAACAGCGCACCAAAGATCAAATCTTTGCACAAAGATTATTCTTCCTCAGTTCCCATCAATCACAGTTTCAGGTCCAAGCAACGGAACCATTTGTTGGAATAGGGGTAGACCCATGGTTCAATGCTACAACAATGCACCAACAAAACCCTAACTACTGACCCTTTCGGCAACACCTGTGAAGCAGATGAAGTCTCACCCGAGGTAGAGGTAGGGGTGGTTGTAGGACTCTAGTGTTTGCAATCTTAGCAGGGACACAGATCTGTGATTCTAATCACTTAACAGAGCACTCAATGGTTATATCTATCAATATTCAGTTCTTAGTTACAACGCAATTAAACCCTAGTTACAGCATAGTGCAGTATTCAACCAGATCTAGCATCTAACAACACTTAGCATGACGAAATAGATCATATATTAACAGAGTCAACACTAAGAACATGTATATCATTTAGATCTAACATCCATCCATATTATTAAGCACTAAGCTTCAACAGATCATTCATCTATATTAAATCACTAAGCACATTAACATATAAGCACATCAACACATTGCACAAAGCAAAGCAACACAACATGTACATGGTTCACCCCCACCCTGGGGCTACGTCCACCAACTCGTTGACTTCTTTATTAGCTTCTTCAATAGGTTTACATGTACAGTGCCTCAAAAACCTTACTCCACATAGGACAGGAGATCTGTGCAGCTCGCTAGATCCTCCTTCCCCAAGTAGATCTAAGCATGTGGCCTTCTATAGCCTCTTACAATGACTTGCACTTAGCTTTGCAAGTCTCACACAGTATGTACAAAGCACTTAAAAATATTGATCACACAGATCCAACTATAGCACTCAGCCATTCGTTGTCTATCTCCTCACGGCATCACCTAACATCTATTTATACATACAAAATAGGCCTAAGCATGGGTGAACCCATGGGTCTACATTCCCATACCCATTACATAATCCCAAATCCCAAAAAGGCCCCTAAAAGGGGCTGAGATCCCACGATCTCCGCTTCGTCTTGCGCTCCACCTTCGACAGCCTGTCGAAGTCCCAAAATCCGTTCAAACATGACCAAGAATCCTCAAAACTTGGTCAAGGGCCAACAGGGATGTTGTACAAGTTAGCTCTCTAGAATAGGCTAGAATTCAGTAAGGTCTACCATTTTCTCTATAACTTTTGTTCTAAGAAGTTTCAGAACTTGAATTTTTGAGGATATGGAATAAATATCTCATAGTATATGTGGTTAAAATTCCATACTTTAATTCATTACATGTACAAAGTTATGCTTGTCGAAAGTTAGGGTTTGTGACTAATTCAAAACTAGTCTTGCGAGACTGAGGTAAAGTTTGATGAAGATGTTATTCTCTTGTTGTTGAAGTTGAAGAAGAGATATAGGTATGTAATGTTATGTATCGGGTCTACTACAGGATCAGAGCTATGCTTTACATGTTTTATTGAGGGTTATGTTTATGGTACATGCTTGAGGCATGTCTTGATGATGATGGTACATGATATGGTACACCTTTGTGATGATATGATACATTGTTAAAAGTATATATTGGTTGTCTTGGTATTTTGTTTGGTATATGTCATGGTGATTTTATCACATGCTTGAGGCACATCTTATGGTACTTAGTTGAGGCACATCATTAACAATATCTTATGGTACATGGTGTATGACATCATTGAGACATATCATAAGTGATATGGTATATGGTTGATGCATGAGATGGTACATGTTTGATACATGGTTGGTGTACACGATATGGTACATGGTTGATGTACATGGTATGGTACAGGTTTTGATGTACATGGTATGGTATAGGTTATGGTACATGGTTGATGTACATGGTAGATGTACATGGTATGGTGATGTTTTTGGTATCCATGTGAGTGGATCTAGTTATAGTTGGTTGATGATGGTATATCATTGACAGAGACATAGATAGTGACAGGGATAATGACAGGTTGGATGATTGGTTGATCATTAAGCACAGGTTGATGTGACAGAGTGAAAATGATTGGTTGATGTGATAGAGTGACAGTGATTGGTTGATGTGGAAGTGGTAGTCATGGGTTGATGTAACCATGACAATGACAGGTTGATTTATGACAATGGTAGTTACAGGTTGATCAGTGGTAGTGACAGTTTGATTCTACACTTATATTTCAAGGTGACAAGATGGGGCAAAGAAAGGGGGTTGTAGCCTCCTTCTGATTGGTTGATGTGGCAGTGATAGTCATAGGTTGATTTGACAATGACAGTGACAGTTTGATTGATGAAAATGGTAGTTACAGGTTGATCAATGGTAGTGACGGTTTGAGTCTACACTTATATTTCATGGAGGAGAGATGGGGAAAGGAAAGGGGGTTGTAGCCTCTTTCTGGTTGGTGACGGAGAATTCAGGGAGTTGTAGCTTCATTCAAGTTGGTGCATGTATATCAGGGGGTTGTATCATCCTTCCGGTTAGTGCCAGAGAATTCAGGGAGTTGGTACTTCCTTTAGGTCGGTGCCTGTAAATCAGGGGTTTGTAGCCTCCTTCTGGTTGGTGTCGGAGAATTAAGGGAGTTTGAGATTCCTTCAAGTTGGTGCCTATAAATCAGGGGGTTTGTGCCTCCTTCCAGTTAGTGTTGGAGAATTGGAGAGTCGGTGCTTCCTATGAATGTATTATTGTTATATATAAGAAATCATTATGTGGTTTTCTCCATTTGGGTTTCCACGAAAAATCCTGGTGTACTTTGCATTTGATGTGATATTTTTGATTGGTACTGTTTATGGTTATATTCTCATTATATATTGAATTCAATCATAAATGATATATTGTTGATAAACTTGAAATTTATATATTGTGATTGAAAGTGGTAAAAAGTGTTCATATTGATTCATCCCCCCCTCTTAGTATTCCAACATATGGCATTTGCATGTTGTCGGGATTAACCTTTGCATGTTGCCCGGATTAACCTTTGCATGAATCCCTTCTCTCTCTCTCTCTCCTAGCTTCTCAACCTAATCAATTGTTTGTGTCTGTAAATGCTCTATCTTGACCTGTCTTTATACTTTTAGTTGAGACCAAAAACCTAATCTATTTTTGACATTACACCTTGTCTAAGTCATGCATGCATGAAATATAGTTTTTAGAATCAACAACTAAATAAGAATTTTCACTTTTTTTACTAGAGTGAATTACAAAATAGAATTACTTTTCAAAATATCTCGAACTACTTCTTGCACATTCATACTGAACCTGTGCGGAAGTTCATGTCTGAGCTATAATTCTCAACAAGGTGATACTAGGGAAAGTTGACACTTTGCATAATGTTGTAAATGCATTGACAAAACCGATGAGCACGGGTAATATTCAAGTGTTGTTGTAAGTCCATGGACCTTATGGCTTCTAGTAATTAGCTCATAGTTTGATGCATTCTCCATTATACTCTTGCAAGGTATATGACAAGTGGAATAATGTTGGGACCTGTGTGTCATACACCTTGCAATCTTGTAGTGAAGTTGGTAATGATTGTTGAGTAGTAGCAAGGAATAAATGAAAAGTAGTAGCAAGGGATAAATGGAGATAAATAGTAAGGAATAACTACAAAGCAATAACAAGGAATAAATGCAGATCACTAGCATGCAATGAATGTTAAGCAACACAAATTGTCTAATTACTTGTCGATGGTTTCCAACATGTAGAATTGGAAAACCATAAATGGTTTATGGTTTTGTTAATGCCTATGGTAGGGAATAAAGGAAAATCACTAGCAAGCAATGAATGTTAAGCAGAAGTAGTTAGCTAATTACTTCTCAGTGGTTTCCAGCATGTAGAATTGGAAAACCATAAATGGTTTATGGTTTTGTTATGCTTATTTATTCAGTGCTAGGATTGGAGGAAGAAAGTGTAAGATTTAACATATTGTTATGCTGCCAAAATTTCTCTAGAATCTTTATGCTACTGCAGAACACTCTTGTTGAGAGTATAGAGACTCTATATTTTAACCATTTAGTTGTTGAATAATACATTGAGAGTGCCTTGGAATGTGGGGTTTTTTTCTCCCAGAAGGATCTCCTCCATGAAATTGTATTGTTTAATGAATTATTTCTTATTTCATTTGTTTGAAAGTGTAGGCAGTGTATTCTACACCTCTACTTCCTTTCACTTTATAATTAATAATTTATAGTACAATAAATAATGAAACTAATGAAAATAAACTTCTATAAGTTGATCAATTGATAAAGATGAATTAGAATAATATAAAAGTAAATTTGTTATCAATTGAGCAAATTATAAATTATAGAATAATAATTTTAAGTTATCATTATATAAAATAATAAATTGAATGAAATTCACAAAAAAAAATATTTTTAATTTTATCAATTGAAAAGGATGAAAGTGAATAATAAAACAATGGAGTTGATTTTCAATTGAGAAAATTATAAAGTATAAAAAGAGCAAAGTAAGATAATAATGGACTGAAGTTGACAAGAAAAAACCTCTATATAGAATAATAAGGAGGGATGGAGTGAACAAGGATGTAGATTCATAATAGAGATCAATTATAGAATAGAGAGATAGACACAAATGATTATGGAAAAAACATATCAATTATAAAATAGTGAAGAATAGTCATGTAGAGAAGAGATGATTTAAAAAAAAAAAAAAAAAAGATAGTAACAAAGATTTGGTCATTGATATAACCAGGATTTGACCATTTTATATAAAAATAAGATAGTATTTAGGATTTGATTATTTTATTTACTATTTAAAAAGTAAGTTGATTAGGATGGATCTTGGAGATGGCATAAAAATCCTTGGAAATGCACACAAAAAATTGACAATGTTATGAAAAAAATACAAGAATGGAGTTAACAGAAATGGAACCCAAAAAGAAGTCACAAAACATTGAAATTGTCTAAGATGAACCTTGAAAAAGCACACAAATATTTGACATCTTTATGGAGTTCGCAAGGATGTACCTTGAAAGAGTGCACAAAGGTTTGACAACTTTACAACCTTATCATCTATGACAATTACAAGAATTACTAATTCTCTATCATGAGGAGGTCTCTCAACCAAACTAACCATAGTGCTTTCTTACCCTGTTTTCAATGTACATGTGTACAAGTAAAAGCGACACATTAGGGAAATTGGCCCTTATAGTATAAGGTACCTCGAGGAGGTCTCTCAACCAAACCAACGATAGTTATTCATTATCTTGTTTATGGTGTATGTGTGTACATGTAAAAGTGGCACTTGAGGACAACCCTCATAGTATAAGTTGAGTCGTCACTTCACTTTGAGGTGAAGTGTCAACTCAATTGGTTAAATTATCCTAATATAAGGATGGACTCATTAATTAAATTATCCTAATTAAATTGTTTTGAAAATGAGGTTAATCTTAATCCAACTTTAGCAAAGTTCAAAGACTCATTTCTTCATGTCAAAAAAACTCTAAATTCTATGATCAAATTGATTGGAGAACAAATGGTTTCATCATCACTAAGATTGTAGATTTTGATTTCGAGTCGACACTCTATACATGGCTTGAGGTAGATCTTTTTATTTTGCGCTGACAAAATTCAAGCATTGTAGATTTTGATTTTCCATGAAACTCAAAACTCAAGGCTCAAATGTAACTATGTAACTGCTCAAATGTAATTTTGTAACTTGTGATTAATTTGTGTTTATTATTAATACTTATTGTGTTTATTAGACTCTCATATTTTACTCTTCATAGTTTTGTATTTAATTTGTAAGTATTATTAATGCTTATTGTGATTTTTAGGCATCCGCATTTTTTTGGTATCATTGATTCTTGGTATTATTAATGGTTATTGTGATTACTCTTTACTTATTATTGATGCTTAATGGCTTTGTGCTTGGTATTGATATGAGTGGGTCTAATGGTTAAGAATACGTGTTTCCTCCTAAGAGGTCACAAATTCAAATCCAGAAGGGAGTAGGGTATGTATACCTCTGTATACTTTACCAATCAAATCCCTGGGTGGAGGGGGTCTCATACATTGGTGTTTGGCTTGGTTGTGACCTTAAAAATAGATTATCATTATTAATATTATTTATTGTGCTTACTTTGTGCTTAGTATCGATATTTGTTTTCTTACTTTGTACTTATTATTGATGCTTATTGGGCTTACTCTACTTATTACTGATGTTTAATGGTTTTGTACTTACTTTACTTATTATTGATGTTTAATGGCTTATTGTGCTCACTCTATTTATTATTTATTTTTGATGTTTAATTTCTTGTGCTTAGTTATTATTGATGGTTAATGGTTTTTTACTTAGTATTTATTGTTGATACTTGCTATGCCTAATTTGTATTTATTATTGATGCTTATTGTTTTGTGTGTATTATTGATGTTTAGTGCACTTACTTTATTATTGTTAATTATTATCCACACTTAAGGGATTTGTGCTTAGTATAGATACTTATTGTGCTTACTTTGTACTTGTTAATGATGATTATAGCTATGTTCTCATGTAAAAAAGAAGTGGCATCATGTTATTGGGGGTTGGAGAAGACATATGTGGAAGTGGGATATGGCGCAAAAAATTAAATTATTCACATGGTTATCCATTGAGAATAAAATATTAACCTAGGATACACTACAAAGAAAGGGTTGGGAAGGTTCAAACATATGTCATTTGCTCGAAAACACATGTATTCCAACAAAGGATGAACACCTTCAATAACCACTCACATAACCAGATCAAAGATCAACACACCGAGGTTTTCACGTGGTAAAACCCCTACGAGGAAACATCCACGGCCCCAACCAACGCGACCACTTGGAGCAGTTTATTAATGCAAAGAAAAAGATTACAGAGAGATTTTACAAGAGAGTTTCTCACAATCGATCAGCGGAAAATGACCATCCATGCTCTTTAAATAGAGATCATGGACCAATTGGGTGTTAAGCCACGAATCAATGGCTATTAAGATCGAGGAGAGTATGAACCGTCGGATCACTCTATGTCAGGAACATATCACGACCGTCGGATTTCCTGACTACAAATGCATACTAATGCATATTAAAGAAACACACTAAGAACCACACTTTTACCTAATGGCATATTAGACCAAGTAGATCTTAACTAAATCCTAAGTGTCTAAATATCCTAACACCCCCCCTTAAGAACAACTTGGGATAGGATTGAAGGATTTACAATAGTGACACAATAGGAGAAGGAAGGAGGCATTAGAGCCTATCCCCCATTAATGACAACTTCCTGAACTCCTAACATAGATCGAAGTTTGGAAAACTT
>ML815892.1:101172-121962 GCA_009831015.1 Picea engelmannii | reverse complement strand
TGAGAGGGGGGTTGAATCAGTGGTTACTGAGCTTAAACAATTATGCTTATTTTAAAATCTTTACACAGCATTTAATGACAGTCACAATAATGCAGGGAAGTAAGCAATAAAACATTCAACATCATCCACACATATGATATACACAGAGACAGATATTTCCTGAGGAAACCCATACAGGGTAAAAACCTCTTCTTCTTTATATGATAAGTAATATTTTCATTCTTTACATTATCATACATATGAGCACCAACTCATAATGAGGCTACAACCTCTGTTTTGAAAGTTGCTACTTGTTGAGAGCACCAACTCTCTGGATTCTCTAGCACCAACTAGAAGGAAGCACCAACTCCCTGGTTTCTCTAGCACCAACTAGAAGGAAGCACCAACTCCCCGGTTTCTCTAGTACCAACTAGAAGGAAGCACCAACTCCCCGATTTCTCTATCACCAACTAAAAGGAAGCTACAACTCCCTATGTTCAAGCACCCACTTGAACCTTTGAGGACAACAATACTCCCTAGCACCTCCCTACCACCCTGAAATATAATTTTTTTATAATGAAACTTATCACAGTGATACAATATTTATCATTGGCTTACCAGACTTATCATAGTTCTACTATGCTGCTCTGCTCTCCTGTATCAGTGTCTCTCTGTCTGCATATTCTTTGGATTTATGATCTTTTGTTTTTCTCTACAAGAGCACCTTAGCCTTCCTTTAGTGTCTTATTGTCTTGCTCCACACGTTCATTTCCCTTACTGTGCTTCTGCCTTTTATTCTCTATGCGCCATGTCCATTCAATGCTCCATTCCTCTTTTCTGTATTTGAGTTGTTGCACATTCCTCCTTCTACACTCCTGAATACCTCTCAACAAGAACAAATCCATCTCTTCTCTGCTCTACATATTTATAGTCTCTGTGCCCCTTATGCATGTTGTCCCACCATCCTTCTGCATGCTCTCTGTCATGTCGAGTACTCTACCTATTCATCATGGCAACTCTTCAGCTTCTCTGGTAGTTCGATCCATCTGTCCATTGTCACTGGGTGTTAAGCCAAGATTCCTTAGCCTCTCTGGCAGTTGAGACTCTTCATCTTCTTTATCAAAGTCAAGCTAATCCTCTCTATTGCAGTTGTAGGCTTCAACCCTCTTCCATCTGTCAACCACCTCTAAGAATAATCTTACTTCCACTGGAATATGCCTCGAGCCTCTTCATCATCTCTGGCAATCACACTAAAGCCTGTTTGATTCCTCTGGCAGAAGCCATCAGTTGTTTCTAGCAGTTACACTATGATTTTCAATAGTAGCCCTCCGATCTTATTCAAATTCATCTGGACCGTTGAATTGACTTCATTGACTCTTGCATTCATTTTTCCATTTCGCACTTTGGCATTTCAGAAATCCTATTGTGTGGCATCTCAATTCTCCAAGTCATGATCTCCAAACCTCCAAAAAAGGAGCTTGCTGCTTCAAGATTTTCTCTACCGCTCTTCGACCATGTGACTACGAGAGGTGACCGAGCGCTTATCCATATAGTGCTTTCGTGATTTCTCTTTTCGGCACTTCGACATTCTCATGGTAATGAGTTCTTGATGCTCCATGTCACGAGCGTCGAGACTCTGAGATGGAGCTTAACACCGCTAGCTCCTTCCCTTCACGTGACCACTGGCGGTGACCACAGGCTGCGCCAAAAGGCACTTCGTATTTCGTGAATTTATAAACTTCATTGAGCCTGATCAACGGTCGATATCTCCGATGATCTGACGGTCCAGATCTCATCACGATATCGCATATCGTGATTCCTATGATGAAGGTTATTGATGCTCCAAATCGTGATCACTGAGACTCGGAGATGGAGCTTAACACCGCTAGCTCCTTCCTCTATCTTACGCAGATGTAACCACTGGCTGTGACCATAGCCTTATACAAAAATGCATTTCATACTTTCGCATCTCGGGCATTCTGTGATGATTCCTCTTGACTCTCCATGTCACGAACTCCGAAATAGGGCTTGGCTTCTCTAGCTCTCGACAATGTGACCACAAGATATGACCACTCACCAATCAAACGCACACTTCTCTCCTTTGACTTTCCAGTCACCAAAACGATGATCTTTCGCTATGTTTCCTCTGGATCCAACGGTCCATGCCTATCCTCGATGGACAGCCATGATTCCTTCACAGTTTTGGAGAGTTGGATGACTCTTGGTCTTATCCACCTTGCAGCTTCACCATATCTAACGGCTATTGGTCCTTCGTAATTACTCCAGATTTGACGGCCCAGATCTTATCGTGATTTCACCACTTCACAAGCCTTCTTCATGCCTGATCAACGGTCCACAATCCTTGGTGATCTGACGGTCCTGATCTTTTCGTGATTTCTCATATCGTGAGTTTGAACCTCTTTCCTTTGGATTTCTCAATCTGTGAAACTTTGAAACAAAACCTTTGTCGTTCACCACATGTCCTTCTTGATTTCATTCACCATGTGTCTTTATTGATGTCATTCACCACGTGTCCTTGAATCAACTGTCAAGATTTTTATTGCGATTTCGCATATTGCAATTTTGAACCTCCTTCCTTTGGATTTCCCGATCTGCGAAACTCCAAAAACCTTTGTCGTGCTTTGAATGTTTTCCTCCTTCAGAGATTACACTGTTGATCTTGCCATTTGATCGCTATTGTTCTTCCTTGCCTCCCTGTCTACTATTCTTCCTTGCCTGCCTGTCTATTGATCTTCCTTGCCTGTCTGTTTGTCATCGTTGCTACTGCTTTTGCCATCAATGACAAGCACACTCTTCTTGTAAACATGCCAAAAAAACCCTTACATAAAAAATGCATCAAATCCTCACTGTGATGTAACCTAAAACTGTATCAATAACTTCAAAAATACATCTTATCCAAAAATCCTAAAACATGTACCACTCATGAAAAAATCATGCATCCAAACCACTAACCATTGCCTCTCATAATGCACTATAATATATGCAAATAAATCAAACAAAATGCATCAAAAATGTACTTCAACATATCTTCCTCATAACCATTCACTACAGAAAGTACTATACAAAAATAGTACTTATAGGAAGATGCCCAAATTCACAAGACCATTCCTCATTCATATCCAAACAAATGCCTCAAATAAATCCCAAAAAGTGTGCCAATGATAAATAAAAAGTATGCCAACACTGTACCTTTGTAGATATTTACTATGCAGTATATATTATTCAACCAATGATTTCCAAAGGGAATATACTCAACCTCATATGTCCATACCTCAAACTATAAAAATTATCCAATCATGTAGCATACCGTTTTGAACTTGTAGATAGATCTTTTGTACCCGATCACTGTTGAACTTCTAGGAGACTCTACTCAGCCTCTGCAACCTGAACCAAGATTCAACCTTCACTTCTGGTAGTGCCTCACGTGATTCACACAAGGTGTCAAGTGGGGCCTTGCGGGATAGAATCTACTCAACCTACATGGGTTCCTCATGGGACGTCTACTGGGTAACCCGCGGGGATGATTCTAACTACGTTTTTTTCCCGATTTTTTCGCACTCCACTGAGGCCATGAATTTTTTTTTTGTCACTTTACCTTCGCTTCCTCAGACTTGTGAAACTCAGATATATCAATGAGTACCTACAATAAACCTTTTAAATAATGGATATTCAATGTGCTTAATTAGATAGATCACAATAAGAGACCCTTTCTGATGCAGACCCCCTTCTCCTAGATCCACAAATCGGAATCCGCGGAGGATCTTTTCCTCTCTTCTGGCCCAAAGAGCTCGACTGGCCCTTCTATTTCCTTTTCAGGAAATCTGCACCCACAAACAACCTTGAGAAATTTCCCCCCTTATACTTCAGAAGATCAGACTTCGCAATTTCGCGAGTCCTGTGGTCGAGTGTCTTGTCTCTCAGACTGCCGAAATCCAAAATTATGACACTTGGCCTTTCCTCTCTCTATTTCTCCTTTTTCCTTATCGCAATTTCAGGAGTCACAATGTCATGCAACTCATCCCCTTGACCTCCGAAATCCCAATTCTCGCATTTCTGAAACTCCGATGTTTGGTCACCAAAAGAAATCGATGGTTGTGATTCCCCACTCGATCCAATGGTCAGCACGATTTTTGTGTATCGGGAGTTCGAGACTCTCAATGCTAAAACCTCATGTCAACACAAACTCCGAATTCCTGAATATCGATATGCCGATGGACTTTCCTATCGAGATTTTCCCTGAACTCTTGGATTTCCGCAACACGTCCTCCTATGATGGATGGTCCTCAATCATTTCGCGATTTTGCAAAATCAAATGTCGAAATGCTCCACATCTTGTCCTCTTGATCCCCGAAGTCCCGACATGCGAAATTTCGACGGACTCTTGATCACCGCCATGTGTCTCAACAAACAGACGGTCTTGATTCAGTTTGAGATTTCACAACTTACGATTCCTCGATGTCACAATTTCCCTGTCAACACGAAACCCTGGTAGCCGAAATACCGACAGGTTCTTCATGTCCACCACGTATCCTAATGAATGGATGGCTCAGATCAAATTCGGGATTTTCACTATGAAGTGACCCGATCTCCTGTCCTCAAGACTTCCGATATCCCGAATTTCGAAGTCCCGATATCTCGACGCCTTTCGGGACTTTCGCTCTGCTTGTGAGGGTTTAACCCCCATGCAACTCCTGTCAGATCCCACGACTGACGGGTATCTAATTGATGTCCAAAGGCTCATGATATCCTTTCCCTGTGCACTTCAAGGTACTAAACCTCCCGAGCTTTCTCCACGACTCGAATCTTCAAGAAGACTCTTGTACGCACTCCTTGCAGCAATTCTTGAATACTTCGAGGTATTGAATTCTCCGACTTTGTGCACTCTATGCAACAACAATCTTTCCACCACTTCGCTCAGTTTGTAAACACTGAGACTTCACTCGTCCTGTGCACTCCTTGCACGACTCCTGTACTTAACTTACACTTCTATGAGAATGAGAACCGTGTTATCTCTCCTGAGCTTGTAGAGACAAACTATGACCTTCGTCAACGCACACCTTGCGGACGATTTCACTGCACTCCTTGCAAGAAAACTCTTGCTTAGGCAGAGAACCAATTGAAACTCATTCTCTATTCTCCCTCTCTTCAGATTTCATACATTAACATGAAATCATACATTCACACATTAAAGGAAATGTATAACAGGGAATAAACATCATGAGCATAACATTCACAATACATACACAGAGAATATCACAACACCATGAGTCTGTATCAAAGCTTTTTATATTAATCCAGAACTTTTGTACATGGAATTCTTCTCCATAGCTCTCTGGTTCTTCTCTTCTCTGCTCTATGCTCTACGCTCTATTGATATCATATTACAACTATATAATGAGGGTGTCTATATCCCATTTCCCTCTTGCACTCTAAAACTGTCTAATCTAGAATTAAATTCTATCTACCTACATTCATTACACATAAAGGCTCCTATATACTATGGACAAGAGCGGATCGCTCAAGGTACTTTTACACTAATACAAGCATGCCTCCACTTAATGACTTCATTAATATTTCAAAACATTTTCAAAAAATGTGCTCGGTGCTTTTTCAGTTGTCTCTTATCTCCGCGTTGTCTCACTGCTGGCTATGCTTGCACACCCTTTTGATGCTCCTGCATCAAACTCCCTTGCTTGAAATTTTTCATGGGCTCCTGTCCATGAGTTCGCGCACGGTGTTTCCATGCTTCTAGATTTCTGCTTCGTTCTCCCAGCTGGAATCTTCAACTGGATGGCCCTTCCACTTGACCAAGTATTCAAAATATTCCTTTCGCCTAGTCCTCTTACCAACTCTTGTGTCCAGCATGTGCTCCATCTGCAGCTTTTCTGCAACTGGCATTTGTTTTGTCCACTGAATCTCTGGTTTTTCACTACTTGCTTCTGCTTCCTCAACTTTATAAGGGTACAAATCTGAGACATTGAATATCGGAGAAATTATGATCCCATTAGGTAGTTCAATCTCATATGCATTCGCCCCAAATTTCTTCAAGACCTTACATGGTCCGATTTTCTTTATCTTCAGTTTGTTATATGTCCCCTTTGGGAACGTTTCCTTTCTCATAAGTGCCAGAATC
This sequence comes from Picea engelmannii, assembly GCA_009831015.1. NCBI lineage: Eukaryota > Viridiplantae > Streptophyta > Pinopsida > Pinales > Pinaceae > Picea > Picea engelmannii. The sequence continues at coordinate 115,829 of ML815892.1, read as the reverse complement.
AAATCACCAACCTCAAATTGAAGTTGTCTCCTATGTTGATCTGCTTTGTGCTTATACTCTTGGCTCGATTTCTATAAACGCTCCTTCACCTGGCTGTGAAGTTCCTTCATCGCCTCTGCGAAATATTCTACACTAGCTCTCCTAGTCGCAATCTGTTTTGAATCCCCCAGCTCAGAAATTCCTCTTGGCTGCATGCCATAAACAATTTGAAATGGACTCTGTCCTGTGCTCCTATTAAGAAAGTTGTTATAAGAAAACTCTGCCTATGGTAATATGTTGTCCCACTAACTGTGGTGTTCTGTCACTAAGCTCCTCAACAAGTTTCCCAAGGTCCTATTCACAAATTTTGTCTGTCCATCCGTCTGAGGATGATAAGATGAACTGATCGATAAATTTGTTCCCATCTTTTTCCATAATGTTCTCCAGAAGTGTCCTACAAACTTAGTGTCTCGATCCGAAACTATGCTTCTTGGTAAGCCGTGAAGTCGAATGACTTCTTTGAAAAATAGATTCGCAATGTGAGTTGCGTCACTGGTTTTCTGACATGGAATGAAATGTGCCATTTTGGAAAATCTATCCACCACCACAAAGATTGAGTCGAACCCTCTGTGTTCTTGGCAACCCCAATATGATATCCATGCTAATTTCATCCCACGGCTTCTCAGGTATGGGTAACGGTTGATAAAAGCCTGCATTCTGCCTCTTTCCTTTGGAATGCTAGCAAATTTTGCATCTGTCCATGAATCTTTTGACTTATGCTCGCATGCCTGGCCAAAAATATGACTCATTCAACTTTGCAAACATTTTGTCATGACCGAAATGTCCGTCCAATCCTCCACTATGTTTCTCCTTCAACAAGTTCTCCCTCATGGAGCATTTTGGAATACGGAGTTGATTACCCTTAAACAATAATCCTTCCTAGATCATGTACTCTGTCCATTGGCTTCTATCTCTGAGAATTGGATTCTCAATTGCTTCATAAGCCTCTTTAAAATCTGGATCATCTTTGTACATGTCCCTGAGATCATCAAAACCTAGTGTTTTGACTCTGAACTCCTGCAATAGAAAACATTTCCTACTCAAAGCATCAACAACTTTGTTAGCAGTACCAGAAATATGTTTAATCACAAAAGTAAAAATTTTCATATATTCAACCCATTTTACATGTCTTTGATTCAACTTCTCCTGTTGACTCACAAATTGCAATGCATGATTGTCACTGTATAAGACAAACTCTTTAGGAATTAAGTAATGTCTCCATTTCTTCAATGCCTGTATAATAGCATAAAACTCCTTGTCATACGTGGAGTATTTTATCTTGGCTTCATTCAGCTTCTCGCTAAAGTATGATATTGACATATCTTCTTGACTCAAGACTGCCCCTATTGCAAATCCACTTTCATCGCATTTCACTTGAAATGTCTTTTGGAAATCAGACAACACCAGGATTGGTTGTTCCATGATTTTCCTCTTCAACAAATTAAAAATCTTCTCAACCTCTTCTGTCCAGTGAAAATATTTGTTTCTCTTCTTCACTGTATCCATCATCGATGCACTAATCCCACTAAAATTCCTGATGAACTTCCTGTAGAAACTAACCAATCTGTGAAAACTTCGAACCTCAAAGATACTCTTTGGTGATGGCCAATTCTTAATCACCTCCACTTTATCTAGATCCATCCTCAACTTATCTACAGAAATAACAAACCCCAAATAAATGAGCTTTGTCTTCATGAATGAGGATTTCTTCATATTTATCAACAAATTCTCTTGTTGTAACCTCTTCATCACTGTAGCCAAATGTTTCATATGCTCTGCCTTTGTTTTACTGAAAATCAGTATGCCATCAAGATACACAATGACAAATTTTCCGATGAAATCCTTCAAGACTTCATTCATCAATCTCATGAAAGTACTCGGCACGTTTGTTAAACCAAACGACATGACAAGCCATTCATACAACCCTTCGTTAGTCTTGAAGGTTGTCTTCCATTCATCACCTTCTCTCATATGAATCTCGTGATATCCACTTTTCAAATCAATCTTCGAATTTTTTTTGGCTCCACTCAAGCAATCCATCAGATCATCCATCCTTGGCAATGGAAATCTGTACCTGATAGTTATTTTGTTGATTTCACTTGAGTCAGTACACATCCTCCAACCTTTGTCTTTCTTCAGACTGAGTACTGTCGGAACAACACATGGACTCAAGCTTTCTCTGACCAAACCTTTGTCCAACAAATCATGGACTTGTATTTTGACCTCTTCATTCTCCTGCGACGTCAATCTGTACGCTGCTTTGTTTGGAAAAATAGCTCTAGGTATGAGATCAATTTGATGACTTATACTTCTAATCGGTGGCACCGAACGAGGTAGTTTGTCCACTACTATGTCAGCGAACTCTTCCAACAGTTCCTGAACCTCTTCTGGTAAATCATCTACCCTTGTGTTGGTTAAAACAATATTTGGCTTCCTGACCATAATGAATTGTGGTTCCTCCTTCTTCTTAACCACTGTAAGAAGTTCCTTCCCACTCATGAGAAGTACAGTGTTTCTCACCTTCGGTTTTATTTCTTTATCTTTGATCGGCAACAACATGTGAGTTCTCCCATTTTTCTCTAGGGTGTATGTTCTCATTCTCCCATCATGAATCACATTCCTGTCATATTTCCATGGTCTACCTAGCAATAGATGACAAACATCCATAGGAATAACATCACAAAGTATTTCATCTTTATATGCTCCTATTTTGAGCTCAACTAAACATTGTTTAGTGACATTTACCTGATGTCCTTTTTGCAACCATGAAACTTTGTATGGGCTTGGATGATCAATCGTCTCCAGCTCCATCTTTTCTACCATCTATGTTGAAATGAGATTATCTGTGCTACCACTATATACAATGACCTTATGTACCCTGTCCTTGGTCTTGCAAGAAGTCCGAAAAAGACTGTTCCTTTGTACTAGATTTTCCACCTCCTTCTCTGGTGCTAAGAGACCTTTTCGCATCATCAGCGATCTTCCGCCTTCAGCATCCTCTGCCTCAACATTTCATCTCTGTGCTTCAACAATGTGAGTCTCTCCTTCCTCTTTCTTCTTGTCTGGACATTCATAAGACTTGTGTCTGACCTTTCTGCACGTGAAACATTTTATCACTCCACCTCTTCCTCTTCCTCTACCTCTAGTACGAGGAAAAATGTTGTTATCAGCATAATCTCCTTTTTGATCAGCATACTTCCTTCTTTGTCCAACATATTTCCCTTTCTGTGAGCTTCCACCTCTCTCAATCTGAGGTTTCTTCCATTCTCCCTTAGGCCTCTGATTTCTATCTTGGACGACTGATTTTCCCCTGGCTTGACTTCAGCCTCAGCCTCTTTGACCTTGTTTTCGGCTCAGCTTCTCTTCTGCCTTTAGAGCCATATGATAAGCATCTTCCACCATTCAGATGGTCATCATGCTCATCTCATCCTGAATTTCGTATCTCAGGCCATTCATATACCTAGCAATCTTTTCATCATTACTTGCACGATGACTTGCTCTGATGTTCATCCTGTAGAACTATTCAGTGTACTCCTTCACTTTCATCATCTTCTGTCTCAAATTATGAATTCTTCGAAACAGAGTAATATGGTAATCCCTGGGAATGAATTTCGCCTTCATCTTTGCGATCATCCTATCCCAACTCTTGATTTTTTTCTTACCTTGGCAGTGTCTGTCATCTTGCAATTCATTCCACCACAATCCTCCATGTCCTTTAAGTATCGTGACAACATGTTTGAACTTCTTGTCTTCTTCGACATCTTCATAGTCAAAATATGTGTCCAGAGATCTAATCCATTCTAGAAGCTCTTCAACATCCAAGTTTCCTTCATATACTGAAATGCCCATTTTGGCTCTTGCACTCATTCTTGCAATATCTCTAATCAAGCGTTCATTTGTTGCATCTTCTGCTGTGACTTCTTCTTCTCCACATCCAGCTTCATCTTCATTTTTGGACTCACTGACATCTCCAACATAAGTTGTGTGCCTTTGTCTTATTTCCATGTCCACGAGTATGGCATGAATGTCATGCAAATATCTTTCCACTTCTGGATTCTGCACCTGCCTGCCCCTTCCTTCTCGCATTTCCCTATCCTCTGGTGGATCGAGTGTTTTCCTATCTCTTCTCCTCAGCGGCATGGCTGTAAAACTCCTCCTTTCCCTGCTACAAAAAGCAAATAAATTTTTTTGGGCTCTGATACCACACTTGATGTAGACCCCCTTCTCCTAGATCTGCAGATCAGGATCCACGCAGGATCTTTTCCTCTCTTCTGGCCCAAAGAGCTCGACTGGCCCTTCTATTTCCTTTTCAGGAAATCTGTGCCCACAAACAACCTTGAGGAATTTCCCCCCTTATACTTCAGAAGATTGGACTTCATGATTTCGCGAGTCCTGTGGTCGAGCGTCTTGTCTCTCAAACCCCTGAAACCCAAAATTATGACACTTGGCCTTTCCTCTCTCTATTTCTCCTTTTTCCTTATCGCGATTTTAGGAGTCACAATGTCATGCAACTCATCCCCTCGACCTCCGAAATCCTGATTCCTGCATTTCCAAAACTTTGATGTTCAGTCACCAAAAGAAATCGACGGCTGTGATTCCCCACTCGATCCAACGGTCAACACAATTTTCGCATATCGGGAGTTCGAGACTCTCGATGCTAAAACCTCATGTCAACACAAACTACGAATTCATGATTCCTGATATGTCGATGGACTTTCCTATCGGGATTTTCCCCGAACTCTTGGATTTCTGCCACGCATCCTCCTATGATGGACCGTCCTCAATCATTTCATGATTTTGCGAAATAAAATTTTGAAATGCTCCGCATCTTGTCCTCTTGATCCCTGAAGTCCTGACATGAGAAATGTCGACGGACTCTTGATCACCGCCATGTGTCTCAATAGATGGATGGTCCTGATTCAGTTTAGAATTTCACGACTTGCGATTCCCCGATGTCACAATTTCCCTGTCAACTCGAAACCCCGGTAGCTGAAATACCGACGGGTTCTTGATATCCACCACGTATCCTAATGAATGGATGGCTCATATCAAATTTAGGATTTTCACTATGAAGTGACCCAATCTCCTGTCTTTGACTTCCGATATCCCGAATTCTGAAGTCCCGATATCCTGACACCTTTCAGTACTTTCGCTCTGCTTGCGAGGGTTTATCCCCCGTTCAACTCCTGTCAGATCCCACGACTGACGGGTATCTAAGTGAGGTCCAACGGCTCACGATCTCCTTTCCCTGTGCACTTCAAGGTACTAAACCTCCTGATCTTTCTCCAAGACTCAAATCTTCAAGAAGACTCTTTCACGCACTCCTTGCGGAAATTCTTGAATACTTCGAGGTATTGAATTCTCCGACTCTGTGCACTCTCTGCAACAACAATCTTTCCACCACTTCACTCAGTTTGCAAACACTGAGACTTCACTCGTCCTACGCACTCCTTGCACGGCTCCTGTACTTAACTTACACTTCTACGAGAATGAGAACCGTGTTATCTCTCCTGAGCTTGCAGAGACAAACTCTGAACTCCGTCAACGCACACCTTGCGGACGATTTCACTACACTCCTTGCAGGAAAACTCTTGCTCAAGAAGATAAACAATTGAAACTCATTCTCTATTCTCCCTCTCTTCAAATTTCAGACATTAACATGAAATCATACATTCACACATCAAAGCAAATGTATAACAGGGAATAAACATCATGAGCATAACATTCACAATGCATACACAGAGAATATCACAACACCATGAGTATGTATCAAAGATTTTTATATTAATCCAGAAATTTTGTACATGGAATTCTTCTCCACAACTCTCTGGTTCTTCTCTTCTCTGCTCTATTCTCTACACTCTATTGATATCATCTTACAACTATACAATGAGGGTGTCTATATCCTGTTTCCCTCTTGCGCTCTAAAACTGTCTAATCTATAATTAAATTCTATCTACCTACATTCATTACACATAAAGGCTCCTATCTACTATGGACGAGAGCGGATCACTCAAGGTCCTTTTACAATAATACAAGCATGCCTCCACTTAATGGCTTCATTAATATTTCAAAACATTTTAAAAAAATGTGCTCAGTGCTTTTCCAGCTGTCTCTTATCTCCGCGTTGTCTCGCTGTTGGCTATGCTTGCACGCCCTTGCGATGCTCCTGCATCACTTTCTCTCTTATTTATACTCTCCAAGAAGCTTCCTATAGAGGTTATCTTCTAAACAACTTCATTCTTTTAGGGATAACCCTCTTCTAACTACTTTTTCCACTTACAAACACTTTATCCACAAAGATTAAACTCTCCACTTCTAGTTGCAATTAATTTATTTTTAATTATTTTCTTCTTGCAACCACTTAACCCATGATTAACTCCTAGTTGCGACCAGTTTGACTAGTCAACTTCTAGTAGGAGCTTCTAGAAGAATTTGACTTCTTTTACCTTCCAGGGGCTTCTAGATAACGCATGAGGGTTCTCTAGCTTCACTAAGCCATATCTTCTCAACCGTGAGGAACTTTGTGACACACCACATATCACTGGAAACAACATGACATGTACTATCCATCTATAATAATCTCACCTGCAAATTCATTGATCTTCATTACAGTATTCCTCAACCAAACATTATTTTCTTAACCATACTACTAGGACCACTCAACCACCTAACCATTTGGACTTGCAAAGTGTCTTCCCGTGAGGGATTTCACCATAAGGAGACCACTTCGGAGTTCATATATTTGATATTTCCTAACAACGATGACATGGAATCAATGATACAACTTCCTTTGATACCAACCTTGACATCAATGACAACACATCACTATGACACCACTTGAAATCAACCCTTTGACATCAATGACAACATAGTACAACAAAGAAAAAATCCAGTTGAGATAGACTAATGAAATCAAATGGAGTAGCATCCACCATGGTATGAGAGGAATATTCAAGACAATGGTGGAATCCATTAAAATGAAAAATCTCAATGAAAGGGATACTTGAATAAGAATATTCTCTACTAATAGTAAATGAAGATGAAAAAGGAGACATTGTTTTGAATACATCTACTACAACATTTCCTTCATCCCATGAAAATGGATGATAAGGAATAGTTGTACTAAGTTAATGAGAAGAGGCCTTATCCTCTCTATCTTCCATATGTACATTACCACCATTGAGTACTTCAAAAGGGATTGTCCCTATTGTTGAGGTCCTATAATCATAGGTGACTTGATTCTTCATCTATCTATTTGGCGTCGACCTCGTGATGAAGACATCCGTCTTGCTGGGCTTGGTTGATTTCTTTTTTTTCCTCCATCTATTTCACCCAATCCTTCATCACCCTATTGCACCCTTCATTCTCTTGCCCTTCTTTTCTTCACCCCTCCACCAATTTCGTCCCTACATGAATAAACAAACTTAGGAAAACAAACATTAGGTTAATAATAAATGGTTAGTGGAATTATTTAATACTAATTAGCATAATAATGTTAATTTAATTAAATTAGTGTAGTTAGATTAATAAAACTAGGTTAGGCTTGTTAATAATAAAGTAATTACTAACTAATTAATAATTAATTGAAAAACTGGGCTTGAAACTAATTAACAATAATTAATTAAATAATTAGGTTATTTTGTTTAAATTAGCAAATAGGTTAGCGTATTAGAATTAAACATTAATTAAAAATTAAATAAAACATAATAAAAAATAATCCATATAATAAACAATAATAAAACAAAACATATATAAAACATAAAATAAAACGAATAAAAACAAAACTTAAAATAATAATATAATAAATAAAATAAAAACAATATAAAACAAAAAACACAAAACAAAACATAAATAAATGAAAACACGTAATAAACATTAAAATAAAACTAAATAATAAATAAAAACAAATAAACAAATAAAATAAAAACAAAAAATGCACCTTATGCACATATCCCAAAGTAAATTTAATCAACGCCCGTGAATTATATYGAACCTCCCCCGCGTGCCATTCGAGCTTTAACGAGTGGGGGGGGGGGGGATTCGATATGAAAAACCATCGTAGGATACTTGTCACCATCAKGTGAACTCAGACCCCCCCCCTAATACCACTTACCACCCTAGTGGGGGTCCCAAAACCACTCTCCCTCCTCCAAAACCGCCTTCCCCAGAATAACAAAAAACAATGTTTTCACCAGTTTTGACCACCTGGTTTCCAAGAGMGTTTCCAGCCAAACCATAAGGAATTTTGAAAACTTGAGAGAGGTGTTTCTCCATAACTRGATGAATAACAATAAMCTCTCTYRGGTTTTGCATAGGTATTAGGGATTGGGATAATCAAAGCCATCTMTAAGCACCATTTTTCAATTTTTCAGTTTTTCTGATCTTGTCATGTTTTTGTGGTGGTTGTCATGGCGAGATGGAGATGAATTTGGGAAAAMTGAAAGAGGTTGCTTCTCAGGATGGAATCATATATAATAAACTCTTTCAKTTTTCACACAGATATCATATTTTGGGAGATACAAATGTCTGATTTGACCCCTATTTTCAGCAGTTCGGTCCACCTTTCATGGCAGACRGTTCAAAAATTTTAGGGATTTGTTTCTATTTTTGGTCGGGTTATTGATTTCGACCTCCTGAGCCTGGGGAAGAKTTTKTCCTATATATTTTTATAATTCAAATGTAAAAGGGTTGATTAGTTGGGACCTCTAGAAAAGATTAAACTAATTTTGTAAAGCAACTCACARAGCCTCCATRGATCAAATTTCAGTAACACAGTTTCAGAATCACATGATTCTTGTGTCARTTCCATTGGTGAAGTATTTCCCCTAATAATTGTTTTCTTATGTTTACCATATTTTCTTCTACTTTMTTAATTATTTTAAGGATATAAAAGGAYAKAATTGGTTTAAATGTACCCTCTGACACTTTCTTGGAATAATTTCTATGTTTTTTCCGCTGAWGATTAAACTTAGAATTCTTAGTTTCTTTGTGTTTAATTGTATTTCTTAATCTGTTACATCTCTCCCATGCATTAAATATTGAAGATATAATGGATTTTCCTATMTTTCCATGCCATTTTRTYRTGTTGTGACCTGGCTTTGATCCATTCTAAGTTGTGACTCCATTGCCCAATGGTTCCTCCCTTCCTGTTCTAGCCAACCAATTTAAAAACCAAAMCTTTGTATAGTAATAACTAGCCTAAAATCTATTGTAAACAAAGCTAGATCAGAYAGAGAGAKCCCTCTCTAAGTCTTGGAGGGATAGATMTAGAACTCCAAGTGCGTTGATGTTACCTCCGCGATTTCCTCCACAACTTTGGGAAAATTACGGAGTGYTAACATAGTGGCGACAATACTGGGGAACCTTCCTCAGAAAGCATATCAAGTTCCATATATGGTTATTGATGGTGGACAGTGACTAGACACAAGAAGGCTGAATCATCCACCTRGAAACTCCAATCAAATCCAGATTAGTTCCATTCAAATACTCCATTGGAGGAAGAACCTGAAASATGACAAGACCATTTGAAAAGATCAGGTATTTAAGATGGAAGTTTATCTAAGATATGATAGGTTTTATTTTTTATTGTTTCTTCCCTTCTCATGATCYTGATCCATATCATAATGCCAAAATTTATGAAGATAATGTTCAACCTAATGAGCCTCAATAGGATGAGCCTAGTGTTACAATCCCTGTACATACTCCTACACCTGTAAAAATTTGAGATATATACAAGTCTCTTGTCTTGCMTCCCATACTCCATGATTTACCTRTCAATTACTTCAAATATCTTCCCAAATTTGACGGAGAATAAGGCTACATCACTGCTAAAAAACACATTCAAGGTTTTGAAAATTATCTTGACCTTTTGGAGGTGGAAAAAAGTGATGTTAGTATTAGGMTTTTTKCTTTATCTTTGCAAAGTGGAGCTAAGAAATGGTATAAAGATCTGCCAGCTGCAAGCATCAGTGATCTTAATYAGTTTGTGAAAGTTTTCTTGKACCAATGGGTGATTAAAAGGAATCCATTTCTCATTTTAGAAGAGTATGATCATTTGAAAAGACAACYAGGAGAGACAGTGCAACACTTTTCAGCCAGATTCAATCAAGTTTACAATTCCATGCCTGTTGATATAAGACCACYTCCTGATTTATCTCTCTTACAATACCCATATTCCTTTGATTCAAAGATGGAATTTYAGTTGAGAGAAARGAACACTACTACACTCAAGGAKATGTAGGACAATGCAATTAGTGTGGAAGATAATTTGTTGATCAAAATGTCAAAGATCAAGGCAGAAGAAAGGGAGAAAATAGCAAAGGAGCAACTGAAAGCTTYAGAAGATAAGCTAGACATTCTGGCAGGTACAATGGRAGAAATGTTGCACAAGATTATCATAAGAGAACAACTTTTTKTTCAAAGGAATCATGTCCCATTGATTACAAAKAAAGAAAGGGTCATTGTTCCCAAACACTTTGCAACTCACCCTTGGTATCATGTATTGGAAAATGATCATTTCATGTATTCAATTCACAACACAGTCAAAGATGAAACTCCAACTCAACTTGCATAGGAACAACCACCTGATATGATGTGCATGTTTGATGACATTTCTTACCTAGATAATCTACCCAAGTATGATCAGTATGATGATGATTATGTGGTTGAAATAGATGATGAGTGTTCAAAGAAACTAGTGCCATGCTTATGGGAGAAGGAGGATCAATTGGAACCTAGATATGACAATCCGCCTGTGCATAGAAATTATGAAAGAAATGAGAAAAATGCGGAAAATATCAAAGTAAGTGGAAAGTATTTGCCTTTATGTTTCTCTTAATTTCAAATTCTGAGGGAAAACCATAAGCAAATCGTCAATAGTAAAGATGAAGAATGTTTTGATCACTTAGTTGAAGATGTCATTGATGATATGGAAGTTTTTCTTGATCCAACTTTACATCCCCTGAGTTACATTGATCTTCAAACAGAAGATGAATTAATGCATTATAAATCTATACCATTAACTTTCAATCCATTTCAGTTTTTGAAGAAAAGTTTTAATCATGACATGGATGATAAGCACACAAAAAATCAGACATTTGTATTGGAACCAATGAAGCAGTCCTCCCAATTTCTACAGGATAGAATATCTGATGTGTTGGATGACTTGTGTTTTCAAAGTCATGGTTCATTGGCCACTTACGAGCTTAAAAGAATTTATGATCAAGACATTATTAGGCAATCAGTTGCATGGTCTGTTTCAGCAGGAGTCTCATTTCAATGTTCAGCAGAAATTTTTCAGCCATATCAAGAATTGTATAATGATGTAAAAAGCATATGTGTCATACCCAATTATAACCATAAATTTGTTGAAAGTCAAGAAATAGGTCATGTCTTTCCTGATCCCATAGCAGACTACATGGAATATTTTTTCAGCATAAAAGATCAATCATGTTTTCAGTAGTGGCCATTACACTTTGCATTTTTTACTCTGTGGACAAAAGGTCAAGTTGTTCCGTTGATTGTGCTGACGAGCAGTCAAGCAATCCACTTGTTTCATCAGCTACTTGACTGGCTTCATTGGAATTTTTGTATTATTTGATTCAACATGATTTTCAGCAATATAGGGTAGGTAGTAGTGTGAAAATAAGCTCATCTCTTTGAGCATTCCTTTCAACAATTTTTCAATTTCAAATTTTAGTCTTCAATTTGATTTGGTCTCAGTTAAAATATCAGAACATGTACAGGTTGCAGAATAAAGTTTTGGGATAAACCCAATGGATAAATCACTTGTGTGCATGTTCAAGAATTATATGGTTTGTGTAACCTCTCAAAAGAGCTGCCATCCCTAGGTGGATCCTATGTTGGGGTCCTATAATCATAGGTGACTTAATTCTTTAGCTATCTATTTGGAATAATCCTCGTGATGAAGACATATGGCTTGCTAGGCTCGGTTGATTTCATTTTTTTCCTCCATCCATTTCTCTCGATCCTTCATCACCATGTTGCACCCTTCATTCCCTTGCCCTTCATTTCTTCACCCCTCCACCAATTTCGTCCCTACATGAATAAACAAACTTAGGATAAAAAGAACTAGGTTAATAATAATTAGTTAGTGGCATTTTTTAATACTAATAAGCATAATAATGTTAATTTAATTTAATTAGTGTAGTTAGATTAATAAAACTAGGTTTGGCAACTTGGCTCTGCGATTAGGGTTTTGCAATCACCGCCGCTACGAACTGAGACCGAACAATGTCTGCCCCGCAGGGGCCCCTGCACCATAGGGAGGGAGTGCCGATCGACATCTCCTATAGCCGCGCTGCCGCAAATGAAAGCAATGGAGCCGGAATTAAGCGTCCCACCTTCGAAACACCTCCGGACCTGAGAGCCCAGTTAATGGATGAAGGAACCGCTCAGGACAAGGGCACGGACGTTGACCTAGACAAGGAGAAGAGTTATGCAAAATCCTCAGCTCCATGGATACCCGGAAAATGCATTCCGCATGCACCACAAGCACCCAAGTATGTGGTCAGCTCACCGCGAATAGAGGAGCAAAAACAATACATGAAAGACAACGCCCTGGTGGGAAAATTTTTAGGGATTTGGCCCTCTGAGCGTGACCTGATTAAATGGATACAGTACTGGTGGAATCCGAAAGGCCATTATGAACTCCAGCTCGGCTCCAAGGGTTTTTTCACAATTATCTTCCACAATCTTGAGGATCGCAACTGCGTCTTCGATGGAGGACCATATTTCTACAACTCGGCGGGTCTATTCCTAAGATTCTAGACAGAAAAGTTCAACCCCGAAAAGGAAGACTTCGCCCATGCACCAGTATGGATCAGACTATACTCTCTCCCACAGGAATTTTGGCTGGAAGAGGTTCTAGCAGGAATAGGCAACACCATCGGTATTTATGTCAAATCCTCTGAAGCCACAAAACAGCGGTGCTAGACCTCTTATGCAAGAATATGCGTCTACATGAATATAGCCAAGCTACTCCTAGGCTCCATCACCCTGGAATATCATGATGAAGATTGGTCCTAAACCATAGATTACAAACACATTCCCTTTCGTTGCAGGAAGTGCCACGAACATGGTCACCTCTTCAGAGATTTCCCTCTTAACGCGATCCACAAGGAGGCTACACCAACAAGCAACAAGGACCAGGACGGATTTGTACAACCAGCGGGCAGATGACGGCAAGGCGGACGCAAGCAGCTCCCCCAGGTAAGCAAAGACCCTTCCACTAGCAATAAATTTTCCATTCTGCAAGATCAACCAGAAAGCTCGACACCTTCCACTACTGCGGTCACTCCACCCACCCTTGATAATCCCCAGATCGAGAACCATGGCCTTGAACAGCCCCCAAAAACTGCGGACGCGATCCCCATTCCTACAAGCTCGGAACAGGAAACACCAGACCTACAAGGAATCGAAGATGGAGACGAGGATACGGAGATGGAGGAACCTGATCTTGCGGGAGTAGATCTAGAACACCTGGAACACGCTTACCAGCACCAGAAATTATACACCATCCCTCAGGATCAATTGAGGAAGGTACACAAAGTTTTTCTCAACTCCTCTGCAGGATCCTCATCCCGAGCCAGTAAAGCTCTAGGAATCCAAGCTAGCCAGGCAAAAATCTCAAGCAAGAGCCAAAAAGATGAAAAGAAAAGGGGCAAAAAGTCCACCAACAAGCTCATACAGGAAATAGGGAACTACATGGTAAACTCTGGTCAGGTCCACCTGATATCAGACAGTTTCCCTCCTCTTCCCCCACCCCCGTCCTCATGAAGATCATCTCATGGAACATTAGGGGACTTAATGGACGTAGCAAGAAGAAATTGCTACGCGAAATGATTATAGCAGAAATCTCGGACATCGTGTTGTTGCAAGAAACAAAGTGCACCTCAGAAGACCTCAATCGGCTACTTCCCTACTGCTGGAAACTGGGGAGAGCAATCTCGATTGATGCAACAGGAACAGCTGGAGGAATAGCCATCCTCTGGAATCCCAATAGCGTGTTATTGCAAAATTTCTTCACTACAAGGTGGTCCATCACAGCAGAATATAGACTCATCGGATCCAATAAACCCGGGCATCTCACCAGCATATATGGCCCGCCTAGCCCAAGAGACAAACAAGCGTTTCTTAGAAGCCTGGATTATACATCAAGCTTACTGCACCATGATAAGTGGATTCTAGGCGAGGATTTCAACATCATCCGCAGCTTGGAGGAGAAAAAAGGAGGATCCCGTAGACTCGATCAAGACTCCAGCAGCTTCAACAATCTAATAGAAGACCTACGTCTAGTAGACCTGAAAACTAGCAATGGTACTCATACATGGACAAACAGGCGAACTGGAGTACACCAAATCGCCTGCAAGTTGGATCGTTTTCTTATATCGGAACATCTGATGCTGGAGGGAATGGAAATGGAAGCTACTGTCTTGAACCTCCCAGGATCAAATCACTGGCCCATACAATTATGGATGGACATCTCGGCCACCCCAGGAAAGAAACCCTTCCGCTTTGAACAGTTTTGGCTAGACCATCCCGACTTCCAGGCAAACATCCATGACTGGTGGCAGCAAGCTGCGATCCCTCAAGGC
>ML815892.1:46471-57551 GCA_009831015.1 Picea engelmannii | reverse complement strand
TCTTCCAAATGGCTTCCTGTAGGCTGGTAGGCTTGAAGGCCTTAACCCAACCCTTCAAGGGTTCCATCAATCCTTCTGTAAAGAGAATCATGAGCCTGGTTGGGGACATATCTTGCACCATCACTTCCAACCTCTAGAACTCATCAATGTATGCCTCAGCCGTACCTTTTTGCTTGAGTTGGGTGAGCTCCCAGAAATGTAACTCAGGATATCCTAGATCAAATCTATCAATGAGTCTCTGAGTAAATTCTATATAGGATACAATCTGGTTGTGGCCGAGTGTGGTGAGCCCATGGTACCACCAGTCATGGGCCTTTCCATCCAAGTACATAGTGGAAAACTTGATGGCCTCCATCTCTCTCATGGGGTTAAGCTGTAGGTAAGTATCTAGCTTCTGCACCCATGCTTGTGCTGTCAACTTAGCCGTACCATCAAAGTATGGAATCTCTGTCTTCCCTGCCCTTCACTCAAACTCAAAGCTTCCCCTGTGGTTCATCCTAGGATGGTTTCTGAACCTGAGTTGACAATACTAATCTAGGGACTTCTGTCTTTGAACTTTCATATCCAAGCTATAGTATTCCCTGGTACTCCTGGCTAATTGTTCCACAAAATATTCAACCTATTCATGCTGCCCTTGCTCATGTGTGAATGTGGGCATGTATGGTCTGGGGTTAGCTCTGCTACCTGAGTGTTGGCCTAGCAGTTCATCCATGAACACTGGCATGTATGGCCTATGATTGGTCCTGCTACCCATTTTCCCATGGAACGTGCCACCTCCAAGACTTCCTTCGGATCTCGGTGCTTTCTCCGGGTTATATCTGAATTCCTCATGGGTTCCACCGGACCCTCCAGCCTCCTTATTCCCATATGTATCAAGATAATTTCCTCGATGGGTTACTTTCATCAAAAGGTCATTTATCCTAGTTTGGTTCTCATTCATTTTCTGTAGATTCTCATCAACTTTCTTCAAGGTTTTAGAGATTTTGGCCTGTCCCCTTCTGT
This sequence comes from Picea engelmannii, assembly GCA_009831015.1. Classification (NCBI taxonomy): domain Eukaryota; kingdom Viridiplantae; phylum Streptophyta; class Pinopsida; order Pinales; family Pinaceae; genus Picea; species Picea engelmannii. Next base: position 56,549 of record ML815892.1, on the reverse strand, counting down.
TGGTTTCCTGATACTCATCCAACTGCCAGACCAATGTTCTTTTTGTGTGGTTCATGTTTTGTTGGAACTTACCAACTTCGGCTACTAAGAGATCCAATCCCTGAGGCTCATGGTCGTCTCCTAACCCTTCCATTTCTGCCTCTGTTTCACTGTTGTTTTTCTTCCTCGGACCCATAACAATTCCCCTGTACTTCTGCATGCACTGATCTCTCCACAGGTTTGGAGGATTGAGGCTCTGATACCACTGTAATGATCCCAAGCCAAATTATTTCTTGGAATCACTAACTACTACTAATTTATTGAGTTATTAAGTGCATACAAGATTCATCAACACATGGAGATCACAATATATTTAAGATGTAGAAGCACAAGCAAAGATCTGACCTTTTTATTATGAGAAATGTAAGATCAATACAATAGATGGCCGATCTGGCATAAACCTCAGATGGTTCTATAAGCAATAGATATGAGCTGCTACAAAATGCTCCTGAAACTACAAAATAAGCCTCCAAAGGCTGGATATACAATGAAGACTAAATCAAGTAGATCTGAGCCGTACTAATGCTCAACCTCCAAGATGGAAAGTGCCACCCCTGCTAGAATGATGAAGTCCTGAATAATTCTTCCCTACTACCAAAAGTGTCCAATCATCCCAAGAAATATGCCAAATGATAGATCGGGCAATTGTAAGTAAAACCCAGATGTCCAAATTCCCAAATCCACTCTCAAACCCCGTAGATCTGAATTCTCCACTAAATGGTGTGCCCCACTGCATGACTGAAACCCTAGTTGGTTCAGCCCTGATGAAGGAGGCCTCCAAATGCTCTGAAACTATCCAAGAATATACATCGGGCTATGAGAATCTTGTGGGATAAGTTTTGAGCTCAGATCTCAAGCAAAACTCCCTAGATCTAAGTTTTATTGAATCACAGGACGTCCCCTATGACTCCACGACATCCCAATCTGTAGACAAATGTAGAATGATAATAACCCTCTAGAAAATCCCTCAAATTGATGGTCCTGCCCCTGCAAACAAAACCCAACTGTCGGAATGGCCCCAGGCCCTCAGGATAAGCTGGATCGAACCTCCCTCGATAAGTTGTCCCTGAGACTAGAATGGTGTGGAGGAGTCTTTTATCCCCGAGACCAAGCTGTGGAACAAGGTGAGTGGATATTTCACCACTAAGTTTCTCACAAGGGTTTGTACAGCAAAACCCCCAAACCAAATGCTCAAGAGCAATAGAAAATGCTAATCCAAAACCAAAATGAATAATAGGTGCACCCCAGCCTCTTACTTATACTTTTCCTTCTAATTCTCTGTTGAGTTAGGTTAACTCCCAAGGTTAATCTTCTATTCTTCTATTGAGTTATCTTTTACTCCTTTATCCTTTTTCTTTCTTAATTCAACTTTAAACTATAACTTTTAACATCTTGACTTTTCCCCCCTCAGTGTGATACTATGACCTAGTGGGGGTGCCAAGGCCACTGAGTCTCCTCATCACCTCTCTAAGAGGTGGGGGACATTACATTGGTTGATATATTGGCTAGAGTGTGCACCCCAGACACACAAGTCCTGCATGCATCATAGGGGAACTCAGGAGCAAGCATTATACCCCAGTCAGCCTCTTGCACATACACCTCTGCGTGTAGGATTCCCAGACCCTTGTTTCCCAATTTCCAGAGGGCACCCTCGGTAGTAGCACCGCCATCGATAGCATAGAGGCCACCCACTCATGCAGATGACATTGCATAGTATAGGAGGGAGTACGCAGCATTGGGTAGTGACTTCCATCAGGACATGACCTTAGTTGAGTACTGTGGACTCAAACTCAGGAACCTCCCCAGAGAGCCACAGAGGGGAGGACCACAATAGCAACAGGGGCATAACCTCGATTTCATCAGAAAAGTTGGGAAACTCACCATCCCTTATTTTGACGGATCATCCAAATACACCACCAGAGCTTGGGTATATAAGCTAGACACATATTACAAGCTCAACCAGATGACCGAGATAGAGGCCATCAGTTTCATGACCTTACACTTGGAGGGTGAGGCACATGAGTTGTGGTATCATGGACTGGTGACATTGGGTCATAGTCGCGTCACCTCCTATAGGGAATTTACAGATAGGCTCATGGACAGGTTTGACAGGAAGGATCTCGAGATACACTTCAGGGATCTATCCGAGTTGAGACAAACTGGCACAACAGAGGCGTTCATCACAGAGTTTCAGCGGGTAGCCATGGCAGTGATAGATATATCAGAGCCCAGGTTGATCATGCTATTCATAGAAGGACTCATATATCCTTTGAGAGGATGGGTGAAGGCATATAGGCATCCCACTTTGCAAGATGCCATCCTTCACACTCGAGATCTGGAAAATTCAGTGCCAAAGACTAAAACGTTCTCCAAACAATTTTTTCCCCAAAGGGATCGAGACAGGAAGCCATTCCATAGAGAATGGAAGGGCAAGGAGAACTTGGATGATGATACTAGGTGAGAGCTTATGAGGAAGAAGCTTTGCTTCAGTTGTAAAGATCGTTGGGTCCCAAGCCACAGGTGCATGGGCAAGGGAGAGATTCATTATATTGAGGTAGCAACAGATAGCGTGGAAAGTGAGGAGGAGGAGCAAGACAATGGATCCACTAGTTCAGAGGAGGATTCTGCATAAGAAGAGGATCAGCCTCCCCATAGACCACTAACACCGGTAGGAGCCCATCCTCCAGTAGTCCCACAACTTCCAGAGTAGGTTAAAAGGAGGAAATCAACAAAGGGAGGAGTCATAGCGACCCTTTCTGGTGTTCCTAGGTATGATACCCTCCATATCAGAGGGATTATTCATGGGCAATGGGAAATTTCCTTGATAGATGGTGGGGCCACCCACAACTTCATCGATGCTTCACTAGTATCGAGATGGGAACTTCAGACAGAGGAGTTTGAGGGGTTTGATGTTGCGGTAGCAAATGGCCACACAGTGGAGTGTCTAGATAGATTTCCAAACTTAGAGATGAAGTTAGGAAACTACATAGTGAGAGACACATTTTATGTGGTGTTAGGAGTTCATTGGATGATTACCTTGGTAAAAATCACTACCAACTACCAAACCTTGGAAATGGGATTCAGAGATCAGGATGGGAAGAAGGTTGTTCTAAGAGGTATGTTGACAGGAGCACCCAAGATAGTTTCATCCAAAAGGATGGAGAGGATATTCAGACATGGGGAGGTAGGATATCCTGCAGAATGCTTGATCACTACTCAGAAGAATTCAGAAGGTCAACAACAGTACCATATAGAGATCAAGAATTTATTGGGACGACATCAGCAGGTCTTTGAGGCAATTCCACCAGGGATACCACCTAACAAGGGGTTTGAGCACACCATTGAGTTGGAGGAGAGGGCCAAACCTATGATCACCCCCCCCCTATCATCATCCTAGGAGGTTCAAGGATTAGATAGAGAAGGCAATCAAGGAATTGTTGGCGATGGTACATGTCAGACCGAGAAACAACCCATTTTCTTCTTCAGTTGTCTTAGTTCTGAAGAAGGATGGCACCATGAGGATGTGTAGTGATTACCGAGCCTTGAACAAGAAAACCATCAAGAACCGATACCCTATCCCACGCATTGACGATTTGATGGATGAACTGCATGGGGCAGTTTTCTTCTCAAAAATTGATCTATGCTCTGGATATCATCAGATCAACATCCGAGAGCAGGACATAGAGAAGATGGCATTTCGATGTCATTTTGGACACTTTGAGTTCCTATTTATGCCATTTGGGATAACTAATGCACCTGCTACATTCCAGTCTTGCATGAACCATATATTCAGGGATCAGTTAATGAAACTAGTCTTTGTTTTCTTAGATGACATCTTGATCTATAGTCGGTCATGGCAAGAGCATATGAGGCACCTGGATGAGGTATTGAGCATCATGGAGGCACAATCATTATATGCCAGAGAGTCCAAGTCTGAGTTCGGTATGACAAAGCTTCTTTACTTAGGCCACATCATCAGTGCATAGGGGGTACAGGTGCACCAAGAGAATATCAGGGCCATTCTGGATTGGTCGACACCCAGGAATTTCACAGAATTGAGGAGCTTCTTTGGGTTGTGCAGCTATTACAGGTGGTTCGTCTAGGGTTTTTCTCAACTTGGAGCACCGTTGACAGATATTACCAAGCATGGGGCCTTCATATGGACCGAGAAATCATAGGAATCCTTTGATCACATGAAGGAAGTCATGGGCACTTGTCCAGTGTTGGCACTACCAGACTTAACCTTGCCATTTGTACTAGAGTGTGATGCATCCGGTGAAGGGATCGGTGCAGTTTTGATGCTGCTAGGACACCCCATTGTATTCAAGAGATGAAATATTAGTCAACCTAAGAGGTTTTACTCCATTTATGACAAGGAAATGTTGGCAATCATGCATACCTTGACCAAGTTCAGACAATATTTGGTGGGCATCAAATTCATGTTCAAGACCGATCACAATAGTTTGAAGTATTTCCTTGAGTAGAAGGACCTCAATGAGCGCCAAAAGAAATGGGTGACGAAGGTACAGACATTCGACTTTGACATAGAGTATGTCAAGGGGAAGAAGAACATTGTGTTCGATGCACTATCGAGGAGAATTGCGGCATTTTCTTTGATGGAGATTTCAGTAGATTGTAAATCCCAGTTGTCAGTGGAATATTCCAAGAACAAGTTCGCTTGTGAGGTGATGGATGGGAAGATACAGGATGACCGGTATAGGGTCATTGACGATGTCATATTTTACAAGGATAGAGTCTACTTGGTGCCAGATTCAGTGCTCAAGAAGAAGATCCTCACCGTAGTTCATGATTCACCTCTAGTAGGCCATCAGGGGTTTTTCAAAACCTATAGACAGATCAGAGAGAGGTTCTCATGGAAGGGTCTCAAACAGGACATTATGAGACATGTCAATGAGTGTGTGACTTTCCAACAAAACAATTCAAAGCATGCTCTTCCAGCAGGGCTACTTCAACCACTCCCCATTCCAGAGAAGAAATGGGAGAGTATATCTATGGACTTCATCACAAGTCTACCCAAGGTCTAGGGTAAGGACTGTATCTATGTAGTGGTCAATAGATTGACCAAGTTTTCTCACTTCTATGCCATACCGATAGAGTACATCGCAGTTTAGGTAGCCAATCTTTTCTTCAAGGAGGTCTTCAGACTTCATGGGTTGCCGAAGAACATTGTCGGTGACAGGGATAGTCGGTTCATAGGGACAATTTGGAGAGAGTTGTTTCATTTGGTGGGGACGGAGTTGACACCTAACACCAGCTATCACCCTCAGAAAGATGGGCAGACTGAGATTGTCAACAAGTGGGTTGAAGTGTATTTGAGGAACTCTGTAGGAGGACAACAAAGAACGTGGGTAAAGTGGTTACATTTAGGAGAACATTGCTACAACACCACCTTCCACATGTCCATTGGTATGACACCCTTCTTAGCATTGTACGTATATGATGCTCCCACTTTGGTAGACTTGGTCTTTGAGGAGAGCAGAGCTCCCAATGCTAAGGATTGGATCCTAATGAGTCAGGAGATTCTCAAGTTGTTGAAAGAGAACCTGCAGATGGCTCAAAACTAATAGAAGATAAGTGTGGACAGGAACAGGATAGAGCGTAGCTTTGAGGTTGGAGATTTGGTTTTCTTGAGACTCCAACCATAAAGACAGTCATCTTTGAATAAGAGTGGGGTCGAGAAACTCAAGCCCATATTTTATGGTCCTTACAGGATCATGCCTTGAGTAGGCGATGTTGCTTACGAGCTAGAGCTTCTAGACGAGAGAAGGATTCATAATGTATTCCACGTGTCTTACCTCAAAAAAGCAGTGGGACAATTCATTAGCACATCCAAGGAGCTTCCCCTGTTGGATGAGGAGGGACAGTTGGAGTTAGTTTCGGAGGAGGTTTTGGAGTTCCGGGAGCGAAAACTGAGGAGCAGGGTCATGAGAGAGTGTTTGATCAGATGGAGAGGGATTCCATCAGAGGGCACTACTTGGGAGAGCGAGCAGGTGTTGCAACACCCTAGACTGGTATTGCTTGAGGACAAGCAATTTCAGGAAGGGAGGACTGTAAAATCCCTTTTCAAATAGGATCTCTAGAGAGGAGGCTTAATGGTATAAACCGCCCCGTTAGACTATAGTCAGGGCCAAAGAGGGGTAAACAGGGTTACTATAGGTCACTCCAGTCACATGTGTTATATTTGGAAAGTGACATTGAGCTAAAAAGGGGTTAAAAGCACTTTTAAGTCATTATGATCTAAAAATAGAAGTCAACAGTGAATTAGGGTTTCAGTAGTGATTTAGGGTTTTGAAAGTCAACAGTGAATTAGGGTTTGAGCATGATTTAGGGTTTTGGAAAGATATAAAAGAAGGATCAGCGACCTAATTCATCATCATGCAGATTATGACTTTTCATTGAGGAGAAGAGGCGCATCTCAGGAGAGATAGTTCAGTGTATTCCAGGAGGAAGACACCAGTTGGCTGATTTTGGTTTTGAAAGACACACCCTAGTCACCAGGAAGATCATCCAGGTCTTCCATCATTCTTCATTGATTCCGCAATGCTCCCATACGCTGGGTATTATCTTTTAGTTGTTTATTTATATTTCGGCTAAGATCCTTTTGTCTTTTGATCTAGCCGAGTGTTGTTATTTAATTCAGACGCAGTTGCTTATTTGAATTCCAGCTATGATCCTTTGTATGTTGATCTAGTCAAGTATTGTCAGTTTATTCAACCGCATTCAACCATTTTGTAATCCACGGAGATATCATAATACAAAATTTGCAATCCTTTGTCATGTTTATTATTTGTATGATCATTTATATGTTGTAAACCTTTGATCCTACACACACATTAGTAGAATTTTCTAGACTAGCCAAGTCAAGAACATTACACCTTGTGATCGAGATAACAACATGCCATACTTTGGAGGTATATATGCAATACCAATGTCCATTACCATGCTTTTGGCTAGGATTTGTGCCAAGGTAATACACAAGTCTTTGATCAGACCTATGCATTTAACTTTGCTTGAATCAAAGGAGTATAAATCCTTGTAAGTCCTGGTGATATCAAGCCCTAATTTATCCATCATAGCCTTATGCATAAGGTTATGAGAAGCACCAGAATATAGCATGGCATTCTGCAATGTCTTATCATGAATATTTAAACTGATGTAAAAAGGGGGAATATAACCACCTTTATCTTTTCCCTCAATATCAGAACCAAAGAACAACTCTAGTTTATCATCAACAATGCTCATTGTGTCTATACCTACTCCTGGTTCAATGTTCAAGGATTTGATCACTTGTGATCTATAAGCATTCTTTTTCATCAATTCTAACAGAGGAATAGGTATTTTGAGTTTACCCAATTCACTTTCCATACTGAATGTGGTACCAATTCTATTTTGACTGTGAAATTATGATTTCTTAGCCACATTCTTCTGTGTGGTAGGATTGGGATGACTAGTGGAGGAAACATTAGTCTGAGTTGTCTTTGGTACAGAGTCAGGTGTTCTTTTTGTAGGGACCTCTGATTTTTTATTTTCATGAACTTTCTTGGCAATAGTATCTGAGGTTTTCTTAATTTCAAAAGCTTTCTTCGTTCGATTATCATTAGACTTTTTACTTCTCAAGTTGTATTGCCTATGAACTTCCATTATTGCATTTTCAAAATCTTATTTTTCTGATTCTTCCTCATCTACTTCATTCTGTGAGAGGAGGAAAATATCTTCTTCTTCTTCTTGGGTAAGAAAGATGGAGTCATTGTCATTGATTCCCATATGATTTATGTGAATGTCATCTTGTAATATACCAGATATAAAATGTATGCAGAACTGAAATAAAATGCTGGTAATGGTAGAATAACAGCAATATAACCAGAACATTCACCACAATAACACTGAAATGATATAAGAATAACAATAGAAATAACACTTTGAATCTAGAAGCAATGTTCACGAGCCTCTTTGAGGGGGAAACCTCCAGTTGAGTAGAGCTTTATTACAATAATATCAAAGCTAGGGTTCTCATAACCTCGACTCTTATTTATACTAAAAAGAAGCATCTAGAGGAAGATCCTTCTAGAATTGGAAGCTTCTATTAGGTCTTCTTACATCCGCCTTATTCTATTTTATTGAAAGGCCTTATTAATATTGACCTTTATTACATCTGAATATATTGTTCTACCTATGTGCGAGTTAGGACCCTAACATGTCCGCCCCCTTAAAAATAGCCTTGTCCTCAAGGCTTGAGATGAGGAAATTGTTGCAGAATTGTAGTTGGTTCCCAAGTGGCATCTGCTAAAATTGTATCTTTCCACTATAATAGTACTTCCTTGATGGTTCCCTGATCTAGGCGATGATCACGCTGGTCCAAAACTGCTTCTGGCTGTAGCCAAATGGATCCTTCTTCAGCTAACTCTAGAAGGTTGGTTTGAATTTGGCACTTAGCTCCAATCACCTTCTTTAAGCATGAAACATGAAAAACAGGATGTAGCTTCGAATTGCTAGGCAGAGCTAACTGATAGGCAACTTGTCCCACACGCTTGAGTACGGTATAAGGACCATAAAATTTGGGCGCTAGCTTCTGACCATGCTCGGCCTTGAGGGAAGTTTTCTTGTAAGGTTTCATTTGAAGAAACACCTGATCCCCTTCTGCAAATTGACGTTCAAAGAGACCTTGATCTGCTTGTTGCTTCATGTGATTATGTGCCATGACCAAATTCTCTTTGAGGATATGGAGAATAGCCTCTCAAGCTGTAAGTGTTAGGTCAACCGCTTGGACCTTCGAGGCACCCGATAAGTATGAGAGAACTGAAGGTGGCTTCTGTCCATATACCGCTTCAAAAGGAGTCATACATGTAGTTGTATGGTATGAAGTGTTGTACCACCATTCAGCTATGGGTAACCATTGAGCCCACTGATTTTTATTTTCTGAGGAAAAACACCTCAAATATGTTTCCCAACACTTGTTGACAACTTTCATTTGGCCATCCGTCTGGGGATGATAAACTATGATGAGATGCAATTCGGTGCCTTGTATCTTGAACAGTTCTTGCCAAAAATTACTTGTGAAAGTTGGGTCGCGATCAGAAAAAATAGAGTGCGGCATGCCATGCAGCTTGAAGACCTGATCCATGAATATTTGAGCCACCATGGATGTTGTAAACGGGTGTTGAAGGGCGCAAAAATGAGCATACTTGGAAAGGCGATCAACAACCACCATGATGACAGATTTATTTCTCGATTTGGGTAAGCCACTAATAAAATCCATAGAAATATCCTTCCAAATAGCAGGTGGAATCAGGAGTGGTTGTAGTGTGCCCGACGATTTGACTGTTTCTCCCTTGTTGTGTTGACACACATCAAATTCAACTACAAAATTACGAATTTCCTATTTCATACCATCCCAGAAAAAGGAACGTTTGACCCTGTCATAGGTTTTGGTGAACCCGGAGTGCCCTGTTTTGGGTGTAGCATGAAGCTAAGAAAGTACCGTGGATTTAAGATTGGATTGTTTACTTAAATACAAATGGCCTTTGTATCAAAGTTCCTCATGGATCCAAGAGTAACTTGGGGAAGATGGAGCCTTAGACTGCAATTGGTGGATCAACTGCAAACTTTGGGGATCTTTTAGCCATTCCTGGTGAATGGCTTGGAGCCAATCTTGTACAATGAATGAAAGAGAAAAAAGAGATCCTTCATCTTCATATTTTCAGGAAAGTGCATCCACAACCACATTGTCTTTTCCTTTCTTATAAATGATCTCATAATCATATCCAAAGAGTTTAGTCACCCAATTTTGTTGTTCCGGGGAGGAAATGTGTTGTTCCAGAAAATACTTGAGGCTTTGATGGTTTGTCTTAATTTGGAAATGTTTCCCCAATAGATAAGGATGCCACAGATCCATGGCATGCATAATAGCCAACATTTCCTTTTCAGAGATGGATTTCCCTAGATTTATGTCAGATAGTTGCTTGCTGGTAAAGGCCAAAGGTCGACCCTCTTTCATAAGGACAACACCAATTCCTTTCCC
>ML815892.1:19836-45526 GCA_009831015.1 Picea engelmannii | reverse complement strand
ATGGAACCACCATTGGCAATCATGATTTGGAAATTATTGATGGCATGGATGTAGCAATGAGTTTCTTGGGAAATGCGGCGATGAATAAAATTATGGGTGTTGCCACTATCAACCAGAATGATGACCTTCTGATGCTTGATGTAATCGATTAACTTGAGGGTTTGGGGAGCAGAGAAGCTAGTGAGATCATTGAGGGAAATGAACGGTTCTACTTTGGGAGGGGTTATGTCAGTGGAGTCAGGTGACTCAGACACATAGGGAGTTTCTTCATATTCTTCTGAAATCTCCTCGGAGATGGCCATAAAAATCATTTGTTCTTTACACTTGTGGCCTGGGAAATATTTGTCATCATAGTTATAACAAAGGCCTTTGAGTTGGCATTCAGCCATTTCATCCCTAGTTAATTTTTCAATCTTTAGTGGAGTAGAGGGAGTAGTGGGATTTACTGGTTTAGGGCGAGGGATAAAGGAGGGTTTGCGATTTTGAGAAGATGCAACTTTTTGTGCTTCTTTAGCTCTTTTGGTAGCCTCCACCCAGCTCTCAAGCCGATCCATGAGGGCATGGGCCCGAATTTCATCCTTGAGGCCTCTAATAAAACACTCTTGGAAAAAGGAATCAAACATGCCCTATGTTCTAAAAGTCAGGCGCTCAAAGGAAGCTATAAAGTCTTCCACTATTCCTAATTGTTTTAGCTTTGTCAAGTGGCCCAAATGGTTGGTGTCAGTTTCAAAGCATTCATAAAGCTCTGCCACAAAGTGTGTCCAAGGAATATACCCTTGACGATAAGTTTTTCTCCATTGCCACCATTGCCAACATTCTTGATCTAGATGGAGAACACCATAGCAGAGTTTGGCCAAGTCATCTGTAATGTCGTATAAAGAGAAGTAATGTTCCATTTGGGTTACCCAACCAGTGGGTTCCGAGCCATCAAATTTGGTCACACCCACTCACGGAAAGCGTAGGTCACGTTGAAAGTGATGGTTCTGCAAGGTATGGGAATGAGAGGAATGGTCACCTTCAGTATGTGGAGGTGAGGAAGAGGAATTGTTATCTGTAGGGATATGCAGTTTGGTGTAGAGTGCCAAAAATACTGTTTCAAGTTGGTTGGTGAGGTCTTGTTTGATTTCCCCCATTGAGGAATGCATGGTTGTATTGATGGCAACAACATTGGCACTGAGTTGTTTCACTTCTTGTTGGGTCTCAATGAGACCATATTGCAAGGTGTTGAAGCGAGCTTCCAATTCTTGGCTATGAATATGGGCCATGAGGATGAGGAAACTAAAAAGGGTTAGGCGAGGTAAAACATTTTGGCTGAAAAAATGATATGGATGAATGTGATAAGGGTGAAGAGATGAATCCAATGGAATAGGTCTCAAATAATCGTGAAACAATTTCCAGACTCATTATTTATTTATTTATTTTTTTTATTTTTTTTACAGAGTTATACTCTGGTCTGAAGAATACTTAACCCAAATGCTTAACCGGAAAGAAATGTGTATTTACTTGGCAACCTGAACACAGTTGTGCAGCAATAGATCTTATCTGTTTTAATTTGTTTATGTTTTTTTCCCCCAAGGGTTAGGTATTCAAGGGTTCTACAGACAAGGATTTTCCCTGTGCTATAGATCTCTGATATACGTGCGAGGTCCAATAGTAGTACTCGGCCCAATATCTCAGGGCACTAACTAAGGAGGATAGACCGTCCCCTTAGCCATACTACCTGACTACCTAGGTACTAGAGAGTATCTTCCCGAGTGTTGTTCTTGGTGACACTATAGAAGTCAGGCAGCTGATCGGTTTATCTAAACATGGCTTCAGGTAATCTAGGTCGATCCATACACAGGTGTTGTCTGATGCGCTACCACTTAAAGGGGTACCAACAAGGGTTACAAGGGTGGCCAACAAATGTGTGCTTAAGTACCACTTGTATTTCCTATGTGTATGAATCCCTCAACCATGGGTATATGTGTGCAACGATAGACCTCTGTGGCTTAAAGACACTGGAATACGTCTCTACCCTAAAAAAAAATTAACCCACACTTTCTGTCGAGGAAAGTTCTCTGATGCCACTTGTAATATACCAGATATAAAATGTATGCAGAACTGAAATAAAATGCTAGTAATGGCAGAATAACAATAATATAACCAGAACATTCACCACAATAACACTGAAATGATATAAGAATAACAACAGAAATAGTACTTTGAATCTAGAAGCAATGTTCACGGGCCTCTTCGAGGGGGAAACCTACAGTTGAGCAGAGCTCTATTACAATAATATCCAAGCTAGGGTTCTCATACCCTCGACTCCTATTTATACTAAAAAGAAGCATCTAGAGAAAGATCCTTCTAGAAGTGAAAGGCCTTATTATTCTATTTTATTGAAAGGCCTTATTAATATTGACCTTTATTACATCTGAATATATTGTTCTACCTATGTGCGGGTTAGGACCCTAACACATCTAGTCCCTCAATAGTTTCTTCCCCCTCATCAGAATAGTTTTCCTTAAAATGTGGCCTAATCTACTGATCATGACCTCATTGTTCTCTTTGTTCTCTAGGTTCTCTTTGTCTGATCTGGGGAGGATTTCTCCTAAAATTAGGATTTCGGATTTGATGGGGCAGGTTGATTCTCTCTAGGTGGGTTTGTGTTAGTGATTTGTAATCTTTCCATCATTCTTTCCAATTTTCTGACTAACAAATCTATTTTTACCTCTACAGTGGAAGTGGATGGTTCTTCCTTGATTGTGACTCTCCTTTCAGTTCTTTGTCTAGATCTCCTAGCCAGTAGGTTTGCTTCAACACTCACAACACATTTTTTCATATCTTCCAGGGTTGCAGGGTTTCTTTCTCTCAATTGGTAGGACATGTGAGCATCAAAACCATCATGGAACTTAATCAAGGATAAGCCTTGAGGAGGTTTAATGTTAGTAGGGATTGCATTATAGATATTGTTGAAATGAGTGTAATAGTCATGTACACTTTCCCCTTGGTTTCTTATGATACTTTAATATTCAGATAAAATTTGGAGTGGGTTTTTCTGTACTTCCCATCTATTAAGGAAATATTGGTGAAATGCAGCAATATCAACAATTGTAGCAGCTAATAAGGCCTTGAGCAATTTCTTAAAATCACCAGTTAAACTTTGTGCAAAGAGTCTCATTTGGACATATGCCTCATCTACTTCATGTAAATCAAAGAAGTCATTCATTTTGTCCACCTGTTGTTGTGCATTTAGGCTTCCAGTGCCATCAAACTGAGGAATCCTAGTTTGATAATCTAGGGGCATGTTGTTTAAGGGAGCATCGAAAACAAGGGGAGCATATATTGCTGCCATGATTAGTGGAGGAGGTTGGTTAGTAGAAACTCTTGTAGTAGAATGGATTGTAACCTGTATAACCACTGAAGAAGTGATAGAAGATGTGAAAGAAGTAGGTCTAGGATATATAGGATGATTTATTTGAGGATTAATAGAAGCTGCAAAGAGGGAAAGGGAAAATAGTTCAACAAATTGTTGAAAGAAAGATTTATGCAAAGCTTGATCAAATTTTGATGCTAGATCTTGTAGTTTCTCAATATCTTGAAGGATGTGTTGATCTAGATCTACTCCAGGAGAGTGTCTTTCAGAGGTTCTAGGTTGGAGGATGGCTTGATCTAGGACTACTTCATCCAAAAAGATATAATATTTGGTTCTGAAAAGGATATGATTAAAAGGTAGATCAAAATGGATGTCTTGGATTGTGACAAGCTTCTCTCGAAGAGAAGTGGCCCTAGGAAGAGGACTACTACTCCCTTGACTTTCTGTTGTGCTTATTTTTCTGATTATATTTTTTGGATTATCTATTACTATTACAGGTTCTGAATCAAGGTGAGATCTGGTATGGATTCTTTTTGGATCCAGAACTCAAACTTTTATAAACCTAATTAATTATTTACAAATTTTAACAACCTCTGAACATTTATCTCTTGAAATTTAGATCTTTGATTGTTCATAAATACAATTTTTTTTATCTAGGGAAGATAATTTATAAATTTAGAAAATTTGTTCATTCCCCAGTATGGTCGCCACTATGTTATCACTCTGTAATTCCCAAAGTTTGTTGAAGGGTAGAAGAAATTGACAGAGGTAACTTATCAAAACCACTTTTGAAACTAGGATCTATCCCTACCAATTTCAGAGGGGGAACTCTCTATATGATTTAGATTTGTTTAAGTGTTGATGTTAGGTTAGTTATGATAGTCTGAATTTGTTTGTTTGTTTGTAATAGTTGGCTGAAAGAATGCATTAAACTTCCAATTGCTTATGGGATCTGTATTAAAGATGAGAATCAGATTCATCTTTTTATAAGATTTCCTTCATAGGGCAAGGTAGTAAAATTGTTGGATATATTGAGATTAAGTGAGGTGGATAAGGAAGAAAAGGTGTGAGATTCCACCATGTAAAGGAGAAGCTAAGAATTCCCTTAATTAATTTCATATGAAAAACATTTACACCATTAAAAGACCAGAGACAGAGTATACAAGATAAATTATGTTCTATTGACTTACTTTTAATTATTAGAATCTAAAATACATAAATGATCACAGAGAATAAGAAAACATTTAACAGAGAAAGAGAGACATCACCAACGATTTGACACAAGAATCTTGTAAATTGGCATGTTTTATTACTGGTCGATCCTTTGAAAAGATTACATGATAGCTCCTGGGTGAAAAAATAAACCCTCAATACTTCAAATGAAGAAGTATTTATACAATAATTAACATTTGATCCTGTCATAAATGACTAGGATATTATGGAAAAAAAATCTACCTAACTAGATCTCATATTACAAAATATAGGAATTATGTTGATTTTTTCGGATCCTTGGTGCTGATATTGTGGAAGTATTTGATGATTCATCACTTTGACTTGATTGTCTTCTCTATTCTTACTCAAAATTCCAAATCACCTTTACTCAATTAAAGAACACAAATCTTCCCATCTCTTTTTACTAGGGATGGAAAACTTGAGTAACTTTCTATATATCTGGTCCATATCATTGTACTTGGAAAAAGTGGGCTTGGTGATTAAAATATGTTTTATCTCATGTTGGATGCTCAGATCCAGTTGTAATGTCTCTAGGAAATCCTTGCCAGTAATGCTTACATGTATACTTGCAAACCTCGAACCATCCTTTTCTAATGTATTGATCTTTTGCTTGTAATATGACAGAGTGATTAGCTTGTCATTGAGTACTAGCAGTCTAGGGAGACCCTTCTTGTGTAGTATTTCAATCTTGTTCAAAAATATTTGAACTCTAATGTCCATCACCTAAGCCTTCTCCTCTAACTACAACATCAATCCTTTCTTGGTCAAGACCTTTTTGACCTAAAGTATGGTCTATGTCCTATCTTCAATCTCCAAGTCTTCTAACTCCTACTTGTTTTTGGAGTTTAGGAACCTGATGAGCTCAGTGGCTTCTGTAGGTCTTTCTCTTATCTCTTCTCTTATTTTCCCAAATTCTTCTCTAGACTTATGTATGAGTTCATGTTGTTCAAAGATGATCTGTATGAATGGGTATATTTCATCCATAGATTTGTTGACATCCACCCAGATGTTTTCCTTGTCTTTAGATAACGTCTTTTCCATGACAGTCTCCTTCTGCAGTTGTTGTAGTTGTTGACTTAGTCTCTCATCCTTATGAATTTATTCATGACAACTAGAATAGAACATAGACTTCAAGTCTTGGAGGTTTTTTACTTCTTCTTGCAACTTTCTAATCTCCTCTCCTTGAAGGGACATGTCTTCCATAGACTTCACAAGCTTCTCAGAAGCATCTAGAACTTGCATTGGGATGGTTGTTGGAATATTTGTTGTTGTAGTTGTTATTGTTGTACTAACTCCTATTAGAGGGACTGACTCCAATGGAATAATATACATCTTCACACTTTGTTATCTCTCTTTCATAAATTTGTCCAACGCTGCCTCCATCTCTCTTATTTGTGCATTTTGTTCCATCATTAGCTTCAACATATCCTCTTTTTGGCTTTCAGTTTTAGCACCTCCTTTGCTTGGGAATATTCAATGGCTGGAATATTTAACTTCTTTCTCAAGGATGCTATATCAACATTTTTCTTCTTCAACAATTATTCAACTACCTTGACATTCAATGGGTCATACCCAATCTTTAGCACCAACTCTTCTAGGGATTTGATCTTATTGTCCTTGGCCAAAGAGGATATCTTCTCCAGCTTCAATTGAGACTGGATTTTATTCAGAGACACCTGCAATTTTGAAGCAGTCAATGAGGTGTATGTTAGAGTGGAGAATATCATCTCCCATGTTTTCCTATCCATGTCCATTTTGTCCATTGGATGGACTTCCTTCACATCAAATTCAAAAGAAGTCTTCTTGTAATCAAAAGTTGTCTTTGGATGAGGGAATTGTGCTTGCAGGAATGCCATTTTCATTCTTCCTTTCTTAGTGTCAAATGATGGCAGTAGTTTATGCTGGGCATTGGAGGTATTCTACTAGAATTGGGCATATGTGTTGTTGTTTAGGAGTTCATTCCTCTGCTTGATTTGTTTGTATTTGTCAAAGATATTTGACCCTGTTGGCTCATGAGAAGATTCGTCTGACTGAGTAGTGTTTTTTTTTTTTTGGATGAATATGTGGACACTATGAACTGAATGCCTCAGAAGTTTGAGGAATGTGGCCCCTCCATGACTATGGTGGACTATGTTTCTCCTTCTTTGAGTAGGTCTCGTGTGTGACTAGTTTTATCCCTCTTCCTGTAAAATTGAAAATATTCAGATGACACCTATGTGACTGAAGGGGAAACCTCTTTCCTTGTTCTCTTTTCTATTTGTACTTGAGGTGTGTTGGTATGTGAAGAAGTGATAAGGGGAGGTTGTTCGTTTGTTTCCAACAATGTATTTTCTTACCAATCTGTCTGATTCATATACTTGTATACCTCAGGATTGTGTACATGAGCATAAGGAGTGATCTTTTGTTTGACCGTGAGCTCTGAGATAACACCAAATGGATCATAATTCCATGTGAAGCTCTAAGTGAAGTTCATCTATTTCAAGAGGTTGTTTTCCTCTTCTCATGCAACTCTATTGTTGCATATGAAAGAACCAATTTGGGTCTTGATTTTGAGTTGTTATTTCTTCTTAGCTGATGCAAAATGGATGTCATCAGAGTTTACCATCTGCCTGATATATTCAAATGCAAATATCCTAACAGGGAGATATTTTGGAAGTCTATATTTTGACAATTCACATCCATATACTCTTATTTCAATGTGGTTCTGGTACAGATACCAATCTCATGTTTTGGCCAAGTCAGAGAGGTGAAGAATTATCTAGAATTCTTCATTAATTCTTGGCTTTGTTCTTCTTTTGAGCACGCAAGCCACTGGGTGATAAAATTGACCAATGAAGTCTTTGAATCTGAACTCAGTTGAATTTTTCCTCACTAGTGAGGTCCATGAAGTTATTGATTGAGATTTTCCTTCCTGATCCAACTTTTGGAGAGCACATGAGAATCTATCTGACCGAAATAAAAGTTATAGGTACACCAACATAGAGGAATATATGAACATTCCTTCTGTTGAAAATTTGAAAAAATTCTCATGTATGTTGTCAGCCAAAAACTGACTGAAATCAAATTGGACTGCAGCTTTTTCTTCTCTGGAGAAAATGGACAGAAAACCTAATATAGGTTCATCTACCCATTCATCTGAAAAATATCCTAAAATGTAACAGAGGTTAGAAATAATTTGGTTTTCCCTGATAGAGAAGATGGAAGATGGATAAGGAAGGTTTTTCTTAGGCATCTGAGCATTTTCTAGCAGAAAGTTTTCGAAAATACTGGCTTTTTAGGGGAAGGAGATTTTCTGATAGAGATCACTTAGTGCTTCGTCAGAGAAAGGGATTACATAGTCAATTCTTGGGATCTGTAACATCTGATTAATGGATTCAGGGGTAATGGTGAACAAGATTTCACCATAAGAGGAAACAATGTCCCTTTGGCCAGGAAAATAATGGGCTTGACATTTCAAGAAAAATTATGGAAGTGGAAGGTTTGGGGGAACATGTATAGGGGAAAATTGGACTCCCAGAGTCCAATTTCATCACTTTGATCCAAGAAAATATCCTTTATCCAGAAGTATAATTTGAAGAACTCGAATTCACACTTAGGCTCTGTAATTTTGTAGTCTTTCTCTACTAGGGGAACATGATCCAGGTAGACATGAGGGGGAAGAAATGAATTTTCAGATGTTTCAGTGGATTTATCTTTGGGATCCATGGCTAATAGAGTTCTGAAGGTGAAATAATGGATGCCTATAATTACCCAAGTTAACTATGTTTGTTGACAGTGAAATTTGGCGGCAGTTGGCTCGCAGGATGGATTTGGCGCAGTGTCAATAGTGTCTGGATATACAAATAGTATCGCAATGGTGAAGAAAAGGGGTTAAACATTACATGGAGGTGTTCTTTATGGCATGGGGTGATGACTAGGTGAATAACGGTCACGGGGAAAGCATTGATTGGCCAACGGGTATGTGGGGTGTGACGTGTGACAAGAGTTAGTGGGATACGGTGGCAGAGTGAGGTGGGTGATATTGGGTAGGCATTTAGAGAGGATTTCGGAGGGGGGGTAAGGCGGTAAGTGGAATTGAGTGGGGGGGGGTCTGAAATGCTGAGAGGGTGACACATTATGCAGGGCTCGCGTGGGGGAAACCACTTTTTCGGACCCCCACCATCGTTAAAGGAAGAAAGGTCGAGGGGGTCTGAAAAGAAGTGACAGTCATTTATTTGGGCGCTGCTTGATGCAACCGATGGAAGATGCACGCCTTTTAGTGGAAACACGAAAAATATTCATATCCATAATAGAACTTAGGATAAAATCATGTGATGGGTAGCGCTAGGCTTACCCTTTCTTATTTTTTCACCAAGGTATTATTTCCTAAGCCTAAAAACATCAAATAAAAAAAATAAAGGGTATTTTAACAATCCCTTTGCAATTTTTTATTGAAGTGAACAACACTAACCTAACTCCTAGCCTAATTAAGTAACACATTAATCTAGCTTGAACTGTTGGATTAATTATTACTCTAACCTAACTAATTTGGCCAAGATTAAATTGTTTGACCAAATTTATTCACTAATCTTATCAACATAAATTTAAAAGGTTTGATCATGATTGTACATTATGAATCAAACCAAGTTTATTTTCATGGGGTTTTATATTTTCTCTTTTTTTTTATACCCTTTTTTCATTTTTTCTATTTTTATCCTTTTTCTTTCTTTTTCTTTTGTTTATTATTTATTCTTTTCTTTTGTTTATTCTTTTTCTTTTTGTAAATCATGTGTAGAATAAAAAATTATTTACAATAAAATTGACTAGAGGAATAAATTCTAATCACCGGGTGATACTATGAAATATAGGGTTATAACATCTATGATGACCATGAGTACATATTTCTTATTAGTGTTTATGATTCTTTTCATTTTGCCTGCACTAACAAGTGTTGTATTTACCCTCATTCTGCGAGCTCTAACAATATATTCCACTCCCCCTTTACTAAGGTGGTATTTGTTCTCATGAAAAAAAAGACTTATTTTCTATCATAAATATAAGGACTTCCCAACATGATGCCACATATATCAAGTGGTACAACATCTAAATCCACTTCATCAATCAATTTTGAAGCAATAGAAAATCTGATCCTACATTGTTTGGTGACATTAAGTTTTTCTTTATCACATACCCAACCAAGAGGATAAGGCTTCAGATGTTTTTTCATTTCAAGACCCATCTTCTTGAAAATTGATTCAGATATTAAGTTTGCTTGGGAAACTAGATCAAATAATGTATTTATCTTAGTATGTTCAGATACAACTCTTATATGAAATAACTCATTCCTCTTTCGTTCATCAACATGAGATTCATTACTGTAAATTGAACTAACATGAAGAGAATCTTTATCTTACACTCCAACCACTATGATCTTTCCTCCATCTCCTAAATTAGAACCAAGATCTTGTTTCACTATAGCAACAATTTTTGTCTTCCCCTTTCAACCAAACTGTTTCGGTTTCTTTTTTGGATGTAGTTTCCAACAATGTTCTTCATCATGATTTCTCTTCTTGCAATGAGTGAAAGATGGTTTTCCTCCTTCTCTCATTACTGTAGTGGTCTTCTTGTCCTTCCTTTTAAACTTATTAAAATTATTTTGTGGGAAATTGCAAGGTTTCTTTGTGGGATCTTCTTGAACATGTTTCCCCCTGTTCTCAAGGTGAGTGTCTTGCACAAAAACTTAGTCAATACTAGTGGGGTTAAAAAAGATAAAAGTATGATGAATATAACTGTGAAGTGCGCCAATATACTTCATTAAAGTTTCATAAGAATCCAAAGGAATGTTCAATGCAAGACCTTTCTTCCCAAATTCTTCTGTGAAACTTTGTACAGTTTGACCTTTACTTTTCCTTAAGGTTTTCCATTCCATCATTGCTTTATGTAAATACCCTAATGGATAAAATTGCTTCCTTATCGTTGATTTAAATTCTGACCATGAGGAAATAATATTACCACACTTACTTATGTCTTGAAGCTTTCTCTCCCACCATATGAGAGTGGTGCCTTCCAACTGAAGAGAAGCCAGTTGCACTTTAACTTCCTCTTCATCAATATGATGGACATGGAAATACACTTCAACCTATTGGATCCAATTATCTATCTTTTCAGGATTAGCATCTCAATTAAACATAGGTAAAGAAAATTTTACATCAAGCTTTAATAATGGTTTATTAAAAGAGGCTTTATGGCTAGAATGATGAGAATGATGAGAAGGCTCATAGGAAAAAGAACTAGAAATCAAAGGTGAAGAAAGAGGCTCAGGAGGATCTCCTCCATCCCCTTGGTTTACCGAAGCATCATCATCTGTAGGTGCTTCCTTTTTCTTCCCTTTCTTCTTCATCCTATTCTCGTAATCTCCATACATTTGTTCGACCATTTCTGACATGTGATAAAATACCATTTGAAAGTTTTTCTCCCGTTCATCATGCTTGTCCTCTTCTACCATTTTATTCCTTAGGGATGCATGACCAACTTCGGGATCAAAAGTATTAATATTTTCTTCACCCTGCTTATGCTTGGCCCTAGTAAGCATTCACACTCAACAATTCAAGTCAACGATGACCGCTCTGATACCAACATGTTCCCAGATCACTACCACTCGAAAGACAATTATTCATGGTTTAACGCGCTCGAAGGATGATGGATTATGCTCATAGTTTTCTTCATTTTTTAATGAGCTTGAAACAGTGAACGAACTATGCACAGGTTCCTTTGTTTCATTTTTTTAACAATATTGACATAGAAATGGGAACTTTGATCGAAATCCTCTATTTCATTTTTTAACGAGCTTGACACAAAAATTGGAACTTTGCTCGAAATCGATTTCATTTTTTAATGATCTTGAAAATTAGAATAAACTATGATCGGTATAATAACCATGAACGAGCCTATCTCCAACGTTCTTTTCATAGGTTGGTACGTTGATCGATACCTATTGGTGGGTTTTTTCCCAACATAGTGTTAATAGGTTGGTAATTTTCCCCCAACATCATCATAAGAAGTTGGTGGTTTAACTTCAGTATGATGTCCATAGGCTGGAGACATACCCCCCAATATTTGGCTCATCCACTGACTTTTCTTCCAATAAACCCAAGTTTTTCTAGTTGCATCATCAATAAAAGTAACATAATAACGAGAGCCACCAAGAGATGATACATGAGTTGGTCCCCGTACATATTTATGCACAAGATCTAATATTTCACTCTTCTTTTATTTTCTAACTCTGAGAAATATGACTCTCTTCTGTTTTCCATAAACACAATGCTCACAGAAATCCAAATCAGTTTGTTTAAGATCTGGAAACAAATTTATTTTCTGAAGTATATGCATCCCCTTTTCACTCATGTGTCCAAGCCTATTATGCCACATTGTTGTATCCACTCCCATAGAAGATAAAGAGATAGAAGATTTAGTATTACTAATACATAAATACAATGTACCTACCTTCTCTCCTTTTTCTATCAGTAGTGATCCTTTGGTGACCTTCCACACCTTATCTGTAAATATGGATATACAACCTTCACTTTCCAACTGCCCTATTGAAATTATATTTTTCCTTAGATATGGAACATTTCTTACCTCTTTCAACAACCATTGGTTTACATTCCTTTGCTTTATTTTTACCTTTCCCATTCCAACAATTTTGCATGGTATCATCACCCAAATGAACCTGTCCAAAATCACCTTGAACATAATCTAGAAAATGTTTCCAATGGGGTGTGGCATGAAATGAATCCACTGAATCTACTACCCAAGACTCAGAAATATTATCTACATAAATAATCAAATCATCTTGTAACACATCACATATTACATTTGCTTGATTTTTCTCCTACTATCCATATCTTTGTTTCTTTGGAGCTCTGCAGTCTTTTTTCAGATGTCCTTTCTTCCCACAATTCCAACACTCTATCTTTCCTAGTTTGGATTTGGATCCACCCTTCCTAGAATTCCCCTGGTTCCTTGAGCCCTTACCTCTATCATTTTTTCTTCCCCTGTTCTCCATGTTTAACGCATTACCTGATGTCTCAAATATGTTTTTTCATCGCATTTTCTCACTAAGGATGATCCAGATTTTATGAGAAGAAAAAAATGAATACAGATTATTATCAAAATATTCTTAAGACAGAACAACATATATACAATAAAACTAGTTTATATTCAATAAGGAAATAAGATGGAATTGTAAAATGCAATGAAAAACAAGCTTGCTAAAATGGTGGTGGCTTATCTCTGAGAAGAGATGTGATGGTTGTGCTCATTCGCAAGACGATTACTACCATGAGGCTCTAAAGGAATCATTACAATAAATATTAATTCCAAAACCCTAGACATCCAAAAACTTAACCCTAGGAGATGAAGCACCAAAAGTCATGTGGACCCTGTTGGGGTAAGTTAGTACATCAACTTCTCGGGGTCATAACTTTTGCATACGATATTTGTTTTAGGCGCATGATAGCCCATTGGAAAGGTATAACCAAGAAGAACGATTTTCAAATGGCTCATTTTTGTGCCTTTAGAAATCACCTGGGCCCCAAATTCCCAAAAAACATCAATTAGGGCCTCAAAATGACCTTGGAAGTTTGGAACCCAAAAAACTATAAAAAAACTTCCAAGGTGGAAAAATGTTTTTCAAGCCAGTGTAATAGGTGGGTGGCCACCAATATCCACTTGGATCAATCCTCCCTCATTAGGAAGAAATGGTATCCATTGGGTTGAGTCCCCCCATGAAATGAGGAAATTTCTGCTGAATTTGGCCCTGGGTGAGCCACTTGCCTTGGTGCAGGAGCTACCCGGCTTTGACAACTTGCTAAAGTTGGATCCCTTAATTTGTTTGTCCACAATATGTTCATTAGATTCCTATTGTATTCAGTCATGGTTGATCTCTGTTTGTGTCAGTTGTTCTACTACCTCTGAGGTGTCCAATAATGGTGGGAAATAAGGTTGAAGGAGATCTGCATTGAACACTGGGTGCAGGCCAAGGAAAGGAGGAATGTTGAAATCAAAAGCATTATCTTCCACATACTTGGTGATGGTGTATGGACCATAATAGAGTGGGAGAATATTTTTATGGGGTCCCATAAGGTGTTATTTATACAAGTGCAACCAAACTTTGTCACTCACTTGGAACTTATGTGGCACTCGGTGTTGATCATGGCGTTGCTTGTAGTTGTCATTGGACTTTTGTAGGATATCCTAAACTTGTTGGAGGATGTGTTGGATCTGCTCAATGAAACGGGTGGCTTTGTCATATTCTTTTGGAGTAGGAGATGAGCCGGTTGAGGTGACCATAAGGGGTAGTGTAACATCTATGGGACCCAATGGTTGGAATCCCAACCCCACCTGAAATGGGTTGTGGCCAATTGAGCTATGTAGGGCTCGGTTATAGCTATGTTAGACATAGGGAAGACTCTCATCCCATGTGCGAGGGTGCTTGGAATTATACATGCATAGGATATGCACGATCATTTGATTTATGACCTCAATTTGGCCATCTATCTAGGGGTGGAAGGGTGTGTATTTGGTGATCTTGTTGTCTAGCAGTGACCAGAGGCTCGACTAGAATGTGTTGAGAAATCGATTGTCCTAATATGAGACAAGGGTTTGTGGGATTCCAAAATGTACCGAGACTCGTTCAAAGAAGAGCTTGGTAGTGGCCTTTGTTGTGATGCTCTTCTTGCAGGTGACCAAAATCTACATATTAGAAAAGCTATCAACAACCAAAAAAACACAATCATTTCCTCCCTTGGTGGACAGGAGGCCCAACATGTAGTCCATTGAGATGGATTCACATGGCCTGTCAGGAGTAGGAAGAGGAGTGTGCAGGCCTTGTTTCTTAGTGGTCGGTTTGAAAATAGCATAGGAAGTGCAGGACCTAATATACTTGTTGACCTCCTGTCAAAGTTTCAGCTAGTAGAAATGTTTCTGCAACATTTCCAGTGTCTTTTCGACATCGATGTGTCCTGCCACCCGACTGTGGAGGGATTCCTAGATCATCTTCACTCGCTCACTTTATGGAACACAGATATGTCCCAAATGGTAGAACATCCCATCCTAAAGATGGAAATTATCGACAACTGCGTGTGCGCCCAACCTTTGATAGGTAGTGGTGAAGTCTGGGTTTGTCTCATAGATTTGGGGCCATCTAGAGGTCTTATGGTCACAAGCGTCTAGCACCATGGTGAGTGTCATGATTGGAGGTCTGTTGAGGAAATCAACGATGCAGTTGGTGCTTCCTATTTTATACTTGATGTTGAGCTGGAATTGTTGCAAGTATGTGGACCACTTTTGATGGCGGTCATTTTAAAATTTTCCTTGTGTCTGTATGAACTACAATGGCTTATGATTGGTGTAGATGACTGTCTCCTTCCCAAGAATGTAATTTCTCCACTGGCGACAGACTTTCACAATGGAGTACATTTCTTTGGTGTAAGTAGGGTACTTACATACATCATATGATAGTGTCTCACTAGGGTAGGCCATGGGGTGGTTATGATGAGTGAGAATGGCGCCCACAACATACTATGTTTGGTTCCTGAGATTAAACTTAAGGATCAAAGAGTAATTTCAAGCATCAGGAAAATTTAAAGAGTCTGTTTTAAAAGAGTTCTTTTTCTACCTTTAGTTATATAAGAAAATATCTTTAAATTAAATTAATCATGCGATGGTACATAGGTTGTATTTCGTTGTCTGAGTCACAATTATAAATTCAAATGGTTTGGGAGAAACTTACAAAACTGTTAAACAAAGATAGGCATCAATGGAAGATGAATCTCACCTTGTTTGCAGTAGAATAAAGTAAAGAGTGCACCCTTGAATCGGATATGAGATGTAGTAATTGAAATAGCTTGCAGGTCTTGTATTACTTATAGTAAATACAGAGGAAAAACTGCTTACTTAATGAATTGCTGATATAATGTGATTACAGTAGTTGTGATACTAAATTGAAAACAATCACTTCAAGAAATTACATAAGTTTAGAGATATGGAAATATAGAAGAAACACATAACTCAAACTGAAAAGAATTTGGAATCTCTTTCTGCACTTGCATTAATACTCAAAAAGAGAGTTTTCTTTATTACATCTGGCAAGAAGCAGTCTTGAATATATCTTGAATCTATGTACTTATACAAAATCTGTCACAACTCAAAATGGTTGGACTTCTTACAATATTTAATTAAAATAGCATAATTCTGAAATAAGACAACAGTGTGTAAAATCCGATGAGCTTTGCTGGCATTTTCTTATGTTTCTTCACCTGCTAAAAAAACATTTCTTTTGAGGGAGAAGGATAGTCAGATGGAAATCTCTGCATGGATCGTTAAAGAATTAATAATGAACATAGGAAAAGTAATCGTTTGTGGAAAGAGTGATAATGAAATGGGGGTAAGCGGGAGTTTAGAATGAGAGTGAACGAGACAGATGGTTGTTTGAAAACAGAAGATAAGGAGGGTGAAAAGGAGAAAAGATTGTGTATATTTTTCTACCTTCTTCCAGTTATATTTGTTTTCCTATGGTCAATACATTGATGGCATCTATTCAGCAATTCCACTACAAGTCTTGAAGGTTCAATTGTTTCATTCACCTTGAAAGTGAATAACTTCTTTTCTACTTGAGGTAGCCTTTCTTGGATTCTTTTCACTTCTCGAGATGTGGCCTGTAATTGTAATCTTGGATTCACTAACCACTTATTTATTTTAAGAAGATCAATCTAGCTTTTTTTCTAAATGGCTGCCAGAGTTTCCTCCTTGCTCTTTATGGAGTTTTGTTGGTTCATTTATATATCAATTTTTCCTAGGGCTTCCACTATATCACTTCCCTTAAGATCAATTAGTCCTTTTTCTAATGGCGACAATGCTTCTAGGAAAGCCTCTTTTACTTCTATGGAAAATATTTTGCTCTCTGTCAAATTGGTCTCCCAAGCCTTTAGAGCCATCTCACCTCTTATTTGTTTAGAAGGAGAGAGCATAGGAAAATCAGGGATGTTCTATTTCTACATTAATACGATGACTTATTGAAACTTAGTCTAGGATAAGCGAGCCTCCCTTTCCTTGATATCGATGTCATTTAGAGAAAGATCCTTTGCCTGGTAGCACTTTTGTGTGGCCTCTATCTTTAGAAAGAGGTCCTGTTGTGCAACTTCCAGCTCCTCATTTACTTCCAATGCTTGAGTTTGGAAGGTTGTGATATCTATTGAGGTACCTTCAAGTAGGCTCAACTTAGCTTGCAATTTTTCTAGTATTTAATCATGTTGAGTGACCAATCTGCAGTCGGTTTGTGAACTCTAATGGAGTTCTTCAAGGTTGGCCCGAAGCTGTTGGATTTTTTGTTCATCGTAAGCCCTGATTTGTTCAAATTCTTGGCTCATCTTGTTCCTGATAGTTTGTTCCATGGAAAGTATTTGAGTTTGCAATTTCTCTACCAATAGACACTTCTGTCATAGTTGTTCATCCAAATAGTCCACAGACCATTGATTGGCTGTGGAAAAAGCACCTAACGAGCCTGTAACTTATTTTGTGAATTATGTATCATCTCTATCATTCTCATCATACACCATTCTCTACCTTTTGGTTATCACTCCATATTTCTTGTGTGATTCTCTTTTGACAATGGCTTTCTGTTTCCTACTAAAAAATAAATCAGAAGGATTCATTTCTTCGGGTGAGATGGGGGTAAGATCATTCACGAAAAAAAAATTGGTATGAGGTGTCCCAAAGAGGGATTACAGAGGTGTCAACGATGTAATAGGAGTGTGAATATTCATAGTTTACTGATGTTCTGTTGCATTTGAGGTGCCAGTAGGGGTAGTTGGTGATGAAGGAGGTATATCAGGTCCTTACCTCATGTAATCTTTGATCTGTTCTAGAGCCTAGGGGCTCAACGGATATGACAATGATGATTCTAATTGTTGATTCAATACCTCCAAGCTCTTTGGGGTTTCCTCATCTTTTTTTCTACCAAAATGGATTTCTTCTGAACCTGTTGATGTGACTTCCTGGGAATGGGGAGTGATTATTTGTTCTCCTTGTAGTATCTTAAGTAGGCTCTTTCGTCTGTGTCTTTGAAAATTGATAAAACTTGCTTGTTGGTCTGGAGGCAAGGTTTGAAATATGTCCTACACCTCTTTGTAGGATCTAACTCCCCTGAATATTTCACTGTACGGGGAGTTTTCATGCACATACTGCCTCATATTGAACTGGGCTAGGTGGTTTTCCACAATCTTATGTGGATCATGTATTTTGAAATCAATGTCAATCAATTTGACATCTTCCAAACCTGTAGCCTTCACTTTGGAGGGCCCAAAATTCGATAGTGAAAACATGTCGACCTGGAAGGGAAAGTCAGCCATACATTTTTCTGTGTTGCCTTCAACTCTTTGTTGATGCCTCCCATCACTGTCTGGTAGGATAATTCTCTGCATACCAGTCAGTCTGGTAAAAATCATGGGAGAGCATGGGGAGGAACTGAGCATCCAAAAACCATGATATAAGAGAAATTCTCTTCAATAAACAAATCTGCTAGCTTACCCAGATTACCCATGATCCTGTCTAAAATTCGAGGTGGGTGACCATACAGGGCTATATGAATAGGCACCACTACATTGTGATAGATTTTGTAAAATAAATCCTTTGCCTTTTCCTCCCATGGCTTGGAATGGTAGAAGTGAATGGGCTCTGCACTTGTCGAGGTCTAGATCCAATTCATCAATGGGAAATGTGTCATGAAATAGATGGCATCCATGATATACGTAGACATATAGAAAGGGGCGAGCTGCCCCTTTGATTTCGCTAATTTGTATTCAGTAATTCTTTTGGCCAAGTTATTTGACAGCATTTTGGCCTAATTAAAAGTGTATCCCTCAACCACCTCATGCATGATAGATACCCATTCCACCAGGAAATGATTAGGGATATTATTTCCGAACAATCTACAGATCATAATGGCTACGTAAATTATGTGAGAATCCAACAATGTTGTTGCATACATACCATGCGTGTCGGCCCTGAACTTATTTGGGTTCCCCCACCAGGACCGGATTATATCAAGACAACTCTTGTGATATTGGATGCATTCACTTTGATCGAACTCCAAAATAAATGCAAAATTATAAGTATATTTAGGATTGGGGGATATCTTATACTTTACTTAGAGATGTTCCGGTCGGAAATAAAAAACATAAACCTTATGATGGTTGACGATTCTCCTGGTCTAGACGTCGATGTTTTCCAAGGCCCAGTTATCATGTCATTATACATCATGAGTCTCGATCGTGCAGCTATATTCTGTAGCTATGAATGGGCTACATGTTTGAGCTTGGACATAAGAGATTCATCTACTTCATCACTGGAATCCACTGGACAGTTTATGATTTCTTGTTCCAAAATTTCGAAAACCTGTGTCCAATTTTTAACAATGCCTATGGCTCAAGGCATTGTGTCTGATAAAATATCCGCATTTGGTTTTGAAATCTCACCCGTCATATCAAGATTCTTCATCATTTTCTATGGTTCCATAATATCAAGAGAACATAATGAGGTTACTTGTTGTAGAAGAATTGCGTGAGCTTCTTAATCAGATAACACTTGCTAATTTGCGGAAGGTGAGAATGAATTCAAAATCAAAGTGTTTTTATTCAAATCAGATGCATTGATTCTAGTATAGCTTCACCAACGAAAAAATTATTATCTTTAATGGAAAATTCTACCTGGCGATCTGCGATCTACGTTAAAATCATTTTCCTTAACTAGTCATAAATGCCCTTAATATTTGGTGGTTCATGTTCGGGAGTTTTAGATGAGACATAGTGAGAATTATCTGAATCCCAACTCTGTGAAGTTTAATCCTTGGATAATCGCTTTTAAGCTCTTAATTAATCATGTTTAAAAAGGTGTGTCAATTTCGAGTGTTTCGAGAGTTCAGACTTTAGGAACTTTAAATATAGCTCGAGAGGAAATCCTTGAAACCCGAAACTGTGAAGTGATTAATTATCTAGTAAAAGTATTAATTAATCATATTTAACTTTAAGCATTTCAGGAATTTTGGACTTCAGATATTTTAGAATATGATAAAGGGTAAGCATCTGAAATTCGAAGTGTGAAGTCATTAATTATCTCTTGATCATGATTAACTTGATTAATTAACATTTAATACCTTGGCATTTGATATTTCGGTGATTCGTGCCTTCATTCTTTGTTAAACTCCCGAAGGATCATCTCTTGTATTGACGTGTTATGGATGATGTCATTCTGGATGACGTGTCTAGGAAAGGGAGGTTTCACATGTTAACTCAGGGAAGACTCAAAGATACACATGTATTATGACCTATGTCTTTAAAATGGTTTAGGAAAAGTAGAGAATAGATATCTTCGAGCTTCAGAGTTCAAAGATTTTATCGTTAAGATTTATAGAATCGCTCGAAGCGTGAAGCTCCGAATCAGATTTTAGTGATTTGACTCTTTAAAATTTAGGCGGCTCCAAAACATAGAAGGTATTGGGGTCGTTCAATCAAACAACAGAAAACTCATCAATGGTGGATATTTAATGCACCTTATTTCTAGTTAACCAATAATGGAATTGAATTAAAAATCAAAATTCACTTTCTAAATTACCATTTCCTTTGGGAAAAATATATTTTCATGAGATGGGGAATACAAATCTCAAAATTAATCATTGTATGTGTTCCAAAAATCTGAAGCATCTGTCTCTATCTCAAAGAGTTGTTGCAGGTCTGGTAGTGAAATTATTGGGGATGAGCACAAGCATTGCTTCAATTCATCGAACGCTTTTTGTTGGGACCATCCCCACACAAATTTTTCCTTACCACCACCTCTGGTTATTAATTTGGATGAGGGCCCATGCAATATGGGATAATCCCAACATGAACCTGTGATAGAAATTGGCAAGGACGAAGAAGCTCTAAGCCTCAGTGAGTCTGGTTAGGGCTGACCAATCACGGATAACTTGGATCTTTGATGGATCCACATGTATTCCATGTTGATCAACGATGTATCCCAGGTAATGGACCCTGTCCATGATGAAGGAGCATTTTTCCATGTTGTCGTAGGGTGTGCAGAACCTGTTGAATATGTTGCAAGTGTTCTTCCCAAGTCTTATTGTAAATGAGAATTTCATCCAGATACACCACTACAAAAGTATTAGTGAATGGTCTCAGGATATATTCCATCATCCTCATGAAAGTGGATGGAGCATTTTTCAAACCAAATGGCATGACCAACAATTCAAAAAGACCTTCCTTTGACTTGAAAGAGGTCTTCCATACATTTGTTTATTCTATCGAGACCTAGTGGTATCCATACTTCAGATCAATATTACTGAAGTATTTTTCCCCCTTGAGTTGATTAAGGAGGTCGTCAATTTAGGGAATCGGGTACCGGTTTTTTACTGTGATTTCTTTCAGGGCCTGATAATCAATGAAAAGTCACTAGGTTCCATCTTTCTTCTATACCGGCACGATTGGTCTCCCGCAAGATGATGACCTGGAATGGATGTGCCCCTTGTGGAGAAGTTATTGGATCTAACTCTTGATCTCCTCATTCTCTAGAAGAGAGTCACGGTAGAATGTTCCATTGGGTAGTGGTGCACCAGTGGTCAGATCGATCAGGTGCTTGAATTGATAGTGTAGAGGTACCCTGGTAGGTGAGGAGAAGATATCGGAGTATTCTTCCATGAATTTATCTAATCGTTTCTTCTGTGTGGAGAGGTTGAACTTGGAGACCCTGGATGTGGCTATGATCTTTCTCTCATTCTGAGAGAGAATCACAAAGAAGACAAACTTCCCTGTCTGAGAGATGACCTTCCTGCATTGCTTGGCAAAGATTGAGGAAATAGCACTAGGTGGGACCACCTCGGGTATCCTCTACAATTTCTTGTTCAAATTAATAATAACACTATGATGCCTAGACTCATATACAACATGGTGTTTCCATAAATATGGTTGGCCCAAAAGAAAATTACAAAGTTCGAGAGGGGAAACATCACACAATACCTCATCTTCAAAGGGCTTGATGTCGTATGATAGGCGAAATTTTTGGTTAACGAAGATGTTTCTTCCTTGGAAGATCCATCCAATGGTGTAGGGTTGTGGGTGCGACATTTTTGGAAGGGTGTATCACTTGAAAACCTATGCTAAGATGAGGTTCTTCTTGCTACCACTATCAACGATGAAGTGCAGCAGGGTACCCTTCACCCACATATGTGAATGAAAAAGGCGCTCACCTTCCTCTAGCTCATCTAGTTCACCGGGTTGGAGCTTGGTGGTAGAAATGGTAGCACTGGGTTCTACGTCAATGATTTATCTCCCCCTTTCTGGTTCTAACTCAGAGTCGAAACCTGCATCCGATTCATAGGCTTTCACCTCAACCATGAGCAACTTCTTTGAGCGACAATAACAGTGTTATGTTAGGGGATCTTATGGAAGTTGCACCATTTCCTGGTATATTTATTTGTCTTTTTGGTGTCCTTATTTTCTTGCTCTGTCCTTTGTTATGCGGGTTGGGGTAAGTTAGTACATCAACTTCCCGGGGTCGTAACTTTTTCATACGATCTTCGTTTCAGGTGTACGATAGCCAATTGGAAAGGTCTAACCACAAAGAACAATATTTGACTCACTTCGATCACTTGGGCCCCAAATCCCCAAAAGACATCGTTTAGGGCCTCAAAACGACCCTGGAAATTTGGAGCCCAAAACGTTCTCGAAAAACTACCAAGGTGGAAAACAGTTTTTCAAGCCAGTGAAATAGGTGGGTGGCCACCGATATCCACATAGATCAAATGATAACACAAACAACATCATCAAATTTTAATGTGTTTTAACCATAGACAGAGTTACTTACATCCATGACCAAGTTGTTCCAACTTTCTAGCAATGCACAAGATTATAATATCCCTTACCTCATCATCAAAGTCCACTTTTACAGAACTTAGTTGATTAGTAACTGTATTAAATTCATTTAAATGATCTGTAACATACCACCTTCTGACATCTTCATATTAAATAATCTCTTCATTAGAAATACCTTATTGGACACTGATGGTTTTTGATATAGTTTATCCAATGCATCCATCAGATAATTCGTTTTCTTTTCTTTCGAAATATTGAAAGCCATCAACGATCTCGGGCTTACCTGTATCGTTCCTAGTGCCTTTCTTTCAAGAACCTCCCATTATTCATCCTTCATGGTCATTGTCTTCTTTGCTATTCCACCCAATGGTAGGAATATGTAATGTCCCTTTCCAAATAGGAGCTCCAGAAGAGGAGGCTTAATGGTGTAAACCACCCCGTTATACTATAGCCAGGGCCAAAGAGGGGTAAACAGGGTTACTAGAGGTCACTCTAGTCACAGGTGTTATATTCGGAAAGTGACATTGAGCTAACAAGAGTTAACAATGCTTTACTAGAGGTCACCCCAGTCACAGGTGTTATATTCGGAAAGTGACATTGAGCTAACAAGAGTTAACAACGCTTTACTAGAGGTCACCCCAGTCATAGGTGTTATATTCAGAAAGTGACATTGAGCTAACAAGAGTTAACAATGCTTTTAAGTCATTATGAGCTAAAAATAGAAGTCAACAGTGAATTAGGGTTTCAGCAGTGATTTAGGGTTTCAGCATAATTTAGGGTTTTGGAAAACTATAAAGGAAGGGTCAGCGACCTAATTCATTATTTATGCAGATTATGACTTGTCATTGAGGAGAAGAGGCGCATCTCAGGAGAGATAGTTCATTGTATTCCAGGAGGAAGATACCAGTTGGCTGATTTCGGTGTTAAAAGACACACCCTAGTCACCGGGAAGATCATCCAGGTCTTCCATCATTCTTCAGTGCTCCCATATTCCAGGTATTATCTTTTAGTTTCTTATTTGTATTCCAGCTAAGATCCTTTTGTCTTTTGATCTAGCCGAATGTTGTTATTCAGTCGCAGTTGCTTATTTATATTCCGGCTAAGATCCTTTGTATGATGATCTAGTCGAGTATTGTCAGTATTCAGCCACATTCGGCCATTTTTGTAATCCACAGAGATACCATAATACAAAATTGTAGTCCTTTGTCGCATTTATTATTTGTATGATCATTTATATGTTGTAAACCTTTGATCCTACACACACATTAGCAACGTTTCCTAGACTAGCCAAGTCAGGAACATTACAGTGGTATCAGAGCTTTAGTTCTGCCAACATGTGACTAAAGACAATGAGTGCAGCAGAAGACCTAGAGAGTCGTGAACACATAGGTGACGAATATGTCACTTACAACAGGCATCAGGAAAGAAGGAATAGACCTGATTTTCCCCCTTTCCCACCTAGCTCAGAGGAAAAGGAAGAGGCACACAGAGAATCAGAGAGAAGGGCAGAGTGCGAGGTTAAGCGCAAGGCAGAGAGGATGCTAGGAGACAGATATGAGCGACCAGAGGGCAGTGGCAAGGCCCCTGTAGATCCAAAGGCATCTTTTCATGTAGGTTATCAAAGGTATGTTAGCTAGTCAACAGACCATGTCTCAGTCCTTGGCACAAGTGGTTGATAGATTAGCTAGAGTGGGCACCCCAGATACACAAGTTCCGCATGCAACACAGGCGAACTCAGGAGCAGGCAATAGACCCCAGTCACCCTCTCGCACATACACCTCTACGAGTAGGATTCCCAGACCCTTGTTTCCCAATTTCCAGAGGGCACCCCCGGTAGCAGCACCGCCACCAATAGCACAGAGGCCACCCACTCATTTCGACGACATTGCAGAGTATAGGAGGGAGTATGCAGCATTGGGTCGTGACTTCCATCAGGACATGACCTTAGTCGAGTACTATGGACTCAGACTCAGAAACTGCCCTAGAGAGCCGCAGAGGGGAGGACCACAACAGCAGCAGGGGAATAACCTCGATTTCATCCGAAAAGTTGGGAAACTCACTATCCCTTCTTTTGACGGATCGTCCAAATACACCTCCAGAGCTTGGGTATAGAAGCTATACACATATTACAAGCTCAACCAGATGACCGAGATAGAGGCCATCAGTTTCATGACCTTACACTTGGAGGGTGAGGCACACGAGTGGTGGTATCATGGACTGGTGACATTGAGTAACAGTCGCATAACCTCTTATAGGGAGTTTACAGATAGGCTCATGGATAGGTTTGACAGGAAGGATCCCGAGATACACTTCAAGGATCTATCCCAGTTGAGACAAACTGGCACAACAAAGGCATTCATTACAGAGTTTCAGCGGGTAGTCATGCCAGTGATAGATATATCAAAACCCAGGTTGATCATGCTATTCACAGAAGGACTCACAGAGCCTTTAAGAGGATGGGTGAAGGAACATAGGCCTCCCACTTTGTAGGATTCCATCCTTTGTACTCAAGATCTGGCAGAATCAGTGCCAAAGACAAAAAAATTCTCCAAACCATTTGTGCCCCAGAGGGATCAAGAAAGGAAGCCATTCAAGAGAGAATGGAAGGGAAAGGAGAAGTTGGATGAGGAGACTAGGCGAGAGATTATGAGGAAGAAGCTTTTCTTCAGATGCAGAGATCCTTGGGTCCCAGGCCATAATTGCATGGGCATGGGAGAGATTCATTATATTGAGGTAGTAGCAGACAGTGTGGACAGTGAGGAGGAGCAAGACAATGGATCGACTAGTTCAGAGGAGGAGTCAGCACCAGCAGAGGAGAAAATTCCCCGTAGACCATCGACACCGGCATGAGCCCATCCTCTAGTAGTCCCACAACCGCCAGAGCAGGCTAACAGGAAGAAACCAGCAAAGGGAGGAGTCATAGTGACCCTTTTCGATGTTCCCAAGTATGATACCCTCCGTATCATAGGGATTATTCAGGGGCAATGGGAAATCACCCTGATAGATGGTGGGGCCACCCACAACTTCATCGACGCTTCAATAGTATCGAGATGGGAACTTCAGACAGAGGAGTTTGAGGGGTTTGATGTTGCGGTAGCAGATGGCCACACAGTGGAGTGTCTAGATAGAATTCCAAACTTAGAGATGAAGTTAG
Source organism: Picea engelmannii (assembly GCA_009831015.1). NCBI lineage: Eukaryota > Viridiplantae > Streptophyta > Pinopsida > Pinales > Pinaceae > Picea > Picea engelmannii. Next base: position 19,881 of record ML815892.1, on the reverse strand, counting down.
GCAACTACACCGTGAGAGACACATTTTATGTGGTTGACCTATCGG
>ML815892.1:0-11636 GCA_009831015.1 Picea engelmannii | reverse complement strand
GGAATAGTGGAAGACTTTATAGCTTCCTTTGAGCGCCTGACTTTTAGAACATAGGGCATGTTTGATTCCTTTTTCCAAGAGTGTTTTATTAGAGGCCTCAAGGATGAAATTCGGGCCCATGCCCTCATGGATCGGCTTGAGAGTTGGGTGGAGGCTACCAAAAGAGATAAAGAAGCACAACAAGTTGTATCTTCTCAAAATCGCAAACCCTCTTTTATCCCTCGCCCTAAACCAGTAAATCCCACTACTCCCTCTACTCCACTAAAGATTGAAAAATTAACTAGGGATGAAATGGCTAAATGCCAACTCAAAGGCCTTTGTTATAACTATGATGACAAATATTTCCCAGGCCACAAGTGTAAAGAACAAATGATTTTTATGGCCATCTCCGAGGAGATTTCAGAAGAATATGAAGAAACTCCCTATGTGTCTGAGTCACCTAACTCCACTGACATAACCCCTCTCGAAGTAGAACCATTCATTTCCCTCAATGATCTCACTGGCTTCTCTGCTCCCCAAACCCTCAAGCTAATCGATTACATCAAGCATCAGAAGGTCATCATTCTGGTTGATAGTGGCAACACCCATAATTTTATTCATCGCCACATTTCCCAAGAAACTCATTGCTACATCCATGCCATCAATAATTTCCAAATCATGATTGCCAATGGTGGTTCCATGAAATGTGGAGGGCATTGTGAAAATGTGCGTCTCCAAATTGGTGACTACCACCTGAAATCCCATATGTTTGCTATCGACATGGGAGGTTGTGACATTGTGTTGAGTGCAGACTAGCTAAGGACTTTGGGTCCCATTCTCATGGATTTTAAATACTTAACCATGCAATTTGACCAGGAGGGCCACCAATATAAGTTCCAAGGAATCATCGTCGGTTCACCTGAGATCATTAGTTCCCATCGCATGAAAAAGATTCTAAAAAAGGGTCATTCTTGTGTTATCACTCAACTCCATGCCATACAAGCAACAAAGACACCCTCGGTACCGCAAGACCTCCAAGCCATCCTTTCTAAACATCAATTGGTCTTTTCCACTTCCCAAGGCCTCTCTCCTTCCCATGGTATTCATGATCATTCCATTCCCCTTGTACCCAAAAACCTTCCTCCGAATATCCATTCGTATCATCACCCCTTTTCCCAAAAAAATGAAATTGAGAAAATGGTCCAGGAACTCCTTAATGCAGGCGTTATCCACCCTAGTATGAGCCCCTAATCATCTCCTGTGGTCATGGTCCTGAAGAAAGAGGGTTCTTCATGAATTTTTCCTGACTTCCGTGCCCTCAATATACTTACCATCAAAGACAAATTCCCCATTCCTGTCATTGATGACCTCCTAGATGAATTGAGTGGCACCCAATTCTTCACTAAACTGGATCGCCATTCGGGCTACCACCAGATACAAATGAAAGAGTCAGACATTCCCAAGACTTCCTTTAGAACTCATGAGGGCCACTATGAGTTTTTGGTCATGCCCTTTGTCTTGTGTAATGCCCCCTCCACCTTCCAAAGACTCATGAATCATGTCTTCCATCCTTTTCTTCAACATTTTGTCTTAGTTTTCTGTGATGATATCCTCATCTATAGAAAAACTTGGACAAACCATCTTGCTCATGTGGATTGAGTTCTCCATCTACTTTCTCAACACCAACTTTTCCTGAAACAGTGTAAATGTGCTTTTGGCGCCTCAAAAGTAGAATACTTGGGTCATCTGGTTGGAAAATATTGCATCAGGGTGAATCCTAAAAATATTGAAGCTATGCAATACTGGCATCACCCAAAGACTCTTAAGTTCTTGCATGGATTTCGAGGCTTAACAGGGTATTATCACAAGTTTTTTAAGAATTATGGGAAGATTGCAGCACCTCTCACTGCTCTCCTAAAAAAGAACTCTTTCAATTGGACTACAGTTGTTGCTCAATATTTTCAGACCTTGAATATGGCCATATGCATTACTCCAGTCCTCGCCCTTCCCGATTTCAAAAATACCTTTGTGTTGGAATGTGATGCCTCGGGGAAAGGAATTGGTGTTGTCCTTATGAAAGAGGGTCGACCTTTGGCCTTTACCAGCAAGCAACTATCTGACATAAATCTAGGGAAATCCATCTCTGAAAAGGAAATGTTGGCTATTATGCATGCCATGGATCTGTGGCATCCTTATCTATTGGGGAAACATTTCCAAATTAAGACAAACCATCAAAGCCTCAAGTATTTTCTGGAACAACACATTTCCTCCCCGGAACAACAAAATTGGGTGACTAAACTCTTTGGATATGATTATGAGATCATTTATAAGAAAGGAAAAGACAATGTGGTTGTGGATGCACTTTCCTGAAAATATGAAGATGAAGGATCTCTTTTTTCTCTTTCATTCATTGTACAAGATTGGCTCCAAGCCATTCACCAGGAATGGCTACAAGATCCCCAAAGTTTGCAGTTGATCCACCAATTGCAGTCCAAGGCTCCATCTTCCCCAAGGTACTCTTGGATCCATGAGGAACTTTGATACAAAGGCCATTTGTATTTAAGTAAACAATCCAATCTTAAATCCATGGTACTTTCTTAGCTTCATGCTACACCCATAACAGGGCACTCCGGGTTCACCAAAACCTATGACAGGGTCAAACGTTCCTTTTTCTGGGATGGTATGAAATAGGACATTCGTAATTTTGTAGTTGAATTTGATGTGTGTCAACACAACAAGGGAGAAATAGTCAAATCGTTGGGCACACTACAACCACTCCTGATTCCACCTGCTATTTGGAAGGATATTTCTATGGATTTTATTAGTGGCTTACCCAAATCGAGAAATAAATCCGTCATCATGGTGGTTGTTGATCACCTTTCCAAGTATGCTCATTTTTGCGCCCTTCAACACCCGTTTACAACATTCACGGTGGCTCAAATATTCATGGATCAGGTCTTCAAGCTGCATGGCATGCCACACTCTATTTTTTCTGATCGCGACCCAACTTTCACAAGTAATTTTTGGCAAGAACTGTTCAAGATACAAGTCACCGAATTGCATCTCAACATAGTTTATCATCCCTGGACGGATGGCCAAATGAAATTCGTCAACAAGTGTTGGGAAACATATTTGAGGTGTTTTTCCTCAGAAAATAAAAATCAGTGGGCTCAATGGTTACCCATAGCTGAATGGTGGTACAACACTTCATACCATACAACTACACGCATGACTCCTTTTGAAGCGATATATGGACAGAAGCCACCTTCAGTTCTCTCATACTTATTGGGTGCCTCGAAGGTCCAAGCGGTTGACCTAAAACTTACATCTTGAGAGGCTATTCTCCATATCCTCAAAGAGAATTTGGTCATGGCACAGAATCACATGAAGCAACAAGCAGATCAAGGTCTCTTTGAACGTCAATTTGCAGAAGGGGATCAGGTGTTTCTTCAAATGAAACCTTACAAGAAAACTTCCCTCAAGGCCGAGCATTGTCAGAAGCTAGCGCCCAAATTTTATGGTCCTTATACCGTACTCAAGCATGTGGGACAAGTCGCTTATCAGTTAGCTTTGCCTAGCAATTCGAAGCTACATCCTGTTTTTTATGTTTCATGCTTAAAGAAGGTGATTGGAGCTAAGTGCCAAATTCAAACCAACCTTTTAGAGTTAGCTGAAGAAGGATCCATTTGGCTATAGCAGGAAGAAGTTTTGGACCAGCGTGATCGTCGCCTACATCAGGGAACCATCAAGGAAGTGCTATTATAGTGGAAAGATACAATTTTAGCAGATGCCACTTGGGAACCAACTACAATTCTGCAACAATTTCCTCATCTCAAGCCTTGAGGACAAGGCTATTTTTAAGGGGGCGGACATGTTAGGGTCCTAACTCGCACATAGGTAGAACAATATATTCAGATGTAATAAAGGTCAATATTAATAAGGCCTTTCAATAAAATAGAATAAGGCAGATGTAAGAAGACCTAATAGAAGCTTCCGATTCTAGAAGGATCTTCCTCTAGATGCTTCTTTTTAGTATAAATAAGAGTCGAGGTTATGAGAACCCTAGCTTGGATATTATTGTAATAGAGCTCTACTCAACTGGAGGTTTCCCCATCAAAGAGGCTCATGAACATTGCTTCTAGATTCAAAGTGTTATTTCTATTGTTATTCTTATATCATTTCATTGTTATTGTGGTGAATGTTCTGGTTATATTGCTGTTATTCTGCCATTACCAGCATTTTATTTCAGTTCTGCATACATTTTATATCTGGTATATTACAATATGACATTCACATAAATCATATGGGAATCAATGACAATGACTCCATCTTTCTTACCCAAGAAGAAGAAGAAGATATTTTCCTCCTCTCACAGAATGAAGTAGATGAGGAAGAATCAGAATAGTAAGTTTTGAAAATGCAATAATGGAAGTTCATAGGCAATACAACTTGAGAAGTAAAAAGTCTAATGATAATCGAACGAAGAAAGCTTCTGAAATTAAGAAAACCTCAGATACTATTGCCAAGAAAGTTCATGAAAATAAAAAATCAGAGGTCCCTACAAAAAGAACACCTGACTCTGTACCAAAGACAACTCAGACTAATTTTTCCTCCACTAGTCATCCCAATCCTACCACACAGAAGAATGTAGCTAAGAAATCATAATTTCACAATCAAAATAGAATTGGTACCACATTCAGTATGGAAAGTGAATTGGGTAAACTCAAAATACCTATTCCTCTGTTAGAATTGATGAAAAAGAATGGATCACAAGTGATCAAATCCTTGAACATTGAACCAGGAGTAGGTATAGACACAATGAGCATTGTTGATGATAAACTAGAGTTGTTCTTTGGTTCTGATATTGAGGGAAAAGCTAAAGGTGGTTATGTTCCCCCTTTTTACATCAATTTAAATATTCATGATAAGACATTGCAGAATGCCATGCTATATTCTACTGCTTCTCATAACCTTATGCATAACGCTGTGATGGATAAATTAGGGCTTGATATCACCAGGACTTACAAGGATTTATACTCCTTTGATTCAAGCAAAGTTAAATGCATAGGTTTGATCAAAGACTTGTGTATTACCTTGGCACAAATCCTAGCCAAAAGCATGGTAATGGACATTGGTATTGCATATATACCTCCAAAGTATGGCATGTTGTTATCTCGATCACGAGGTGTAATGTTCTTGACTTGGCTAGTCTAGAAAATGCTACTAATGTGTGTGTAGGATCAAAGGTTTACAACATATAAATGATCATACAAATAATAAACATGACAAAGAACTGCAAATTTTGTATTATGATATCTCTGTGGATTACAAAATGGTTGAATGCGGTTGAATAAACTGACAATACTTGACTAGATCAAAATACAAAGGATCATAGCTGGAATTCAAATAAGCAACTGCGGCTGAATTAAATAACAACACTCGTCTAGATCAAAAGACAAAAGGATCTTAGACGAAATATAAATAAACAACTAAAAGATAATACCCAGAGTATGGGAGCATTGCGGAATCAATGAAGAATGATGGAAGACCTGGATGATCTTCCTGGTGACTAGGGTGTGTCTTTTAAAACCAAAATCAGCCAACTGGTGTCTTCCTCCTAGAATACACTGAACTATCTCTCCTGAGATGCGCCTCTTCTCCTCAATGACAAGTCATAATCTGCATGATGATGAATTAGGTCACTGACCCTTCTTTTATATCTTTCCAAAACCCTAGATCATGCTCAAACCCTAATTCACTATTGACTTTCAAAACCCTAAATCACTACTGAAACCCTAATTCACTGTTGACTTCTATTTTTAGCTCATAATGACTTAAAAGTGCTTTTAACCCCTTTTTAGCTCAATGTCACTTTCCAAATATAACACATGTGACTGGAGTGACCTATAGTAACCCTGTTTACCCCTCTTTGGCCCTGGATATAGTCTAACGGGGTGTTTTATACCATTAAGCCTCCTCTCTAGAGATCCTATTTGAAAAGGGATTTTACAGTCCTCCCTTCCTAAAATTGCTTGTCCTCAAGCAATACCAGTCTAGGGTGCTGCAACACCTGCTCACTCTCCCAAGTAGTGTCCTCTGATGGAATCCCTCTCCATCTGATCAAACACTCTCTGATGACCCTGCTCCTCAGTTTTCGCTCCCGGAACTCCAAAACCTCCTTCGAAACTAACTCCAACTGTCCCTCCTCATCCAACAGGAGAAGCTCCTTGGATGTGCTAATGAATTGTCCCACTGCTTTTTTGAGGTAAGACACGTGGAATACATTATGAATCCTTCTCTCGTCTAGAAGATCTAGCTCGTAAGCAACCTCGCCTACTCAACGCATGATCCTGTAAGGACCATAAAATCTGGGCTTGAGTTTCTCGGCCCCACTCTTCTTCCAAGATGACTGTCTTTATGGTTGGAGTCTCAAGAAAACCAAATCTCCAATCTCAAAGATACGCTCTATCCTGTTCCTGTCCACACTTATCTTCTGTTAGTTTTGAGCCGTCTGCAGGTTCTCTTTCAACAACTTGAGAATCTCCTGACTCATTAGGATCCAATCCTTAGCGTTGGGAGCTCTGCTCTCCTCGAAGACCAAGTCTACCAAAGTGGGAGCATCATATCCGTACAATGCTAAGAAGGGTGTCATACCAATGGACATGTGGAAGGTGGTGTTCTAGCAATGTTCTCCTAAATGTAACCACTTTACCCACGTTCTTTGTTGTCCTCCTACATAGTTCCTCAAATACACTTCAACCCACTTGTTGACAATCTCAGTCTGCCCATCTGTCTGAGGGTGATAGCTGGTGTTAGGTGTCAACTCTTTCCCCACCAAATGAAACAACTCTCTCCAAATTGTCCCTATGAACCGACTATCCCTGTCACCGACAATGTTCTTCGGTAACCCATGAAGTCTGAAGACCTCCTTGAAGAAAAGCTTGGCTACCTAAACTGCGATGTACTCTATCGGTATGGCATAGAAGTGAGAAAACTTGGTCAATCTATTGACCACTACATAGATACATTCCTTACCCTAGACCTTGGGTAGACTTGTGATGAAGTCCATAGATATACTCTCCCATTTCTGCTCTGGAATGGGGAGTGGTTGAAGTAGCCCTGCTGGAAGAGCATGCTTTGAATTGTTTTGTTGGAAAGTCACACACTCATTGACATGTCTCATAATGTCCTGTTTGAGACCCTTCCATGAGAACCTCTCTCTGATCTGTCTATAGGTTTTGAAAAACCCCTGATGGCCTACTAGAGGTGAATCATGAACTACGGTGAGGATCTTCTTCTTGAGCACTGAATCTGGCACCAAGTAGACTCTATCCTTGTAAAATATGACATCGTCAATGACCCTATACCGGTCATCCTGTATCTTCCCATCCATCACCTCACAAGCGAACTTGTTCTTGGAATATTCCACTGACAACTGGGATTTACAATCTACTGAAATCTCCATCAAAGAAAATGCCGCAATTCTCCTCGATAGTGCATCGAACACAATGTTCTTCTTCCCCTTGACATACTCTATGTCAAAGTCGAATGTCTGTACCTTCGTCACCCATTTCTTTTGGCGCTCATTGAGGTCCTTCTACTCAAGGAAATACTTCAAACTATTGTGATCGGTCTTGAACATGAATTTGATGCCCACCAAATATTGTCTGAACTTGGTCAAGGTATGCATGATTGCCAACATTTCCTTGTCATAAATGGAGTAAAACCTCTTAGGTTGACTAATATTTCATCTCTTGAATACAATGGGGTGTCCTAGCAGCATCAAAACTGCACCGATCCCTTCACCGGATGCATCACACTCTAGTACAAATGGCAAGGTTAAGTCTGGTAGTGCCAACACTGGACAAGTGCCCATGACTTCCTTCATGTGATCAAAGGATTCCTATGATTTCTCGGTCCATATGAAGGCCCCATGCTTGGTAATATCTGTCAACGGTGCTCCAAGTTGAGAAAAACCCTAGACGAACCACCTGTAATAGCTGCACAACCCAAAGAAGCTCCTCAATTCTGTGAAATTCCTGGGTGTCGACCAATCCAGAATGGCCCTGATATTCTCTTGGTGCACCTGTACCCCCTATGCACTGATGATGTGGCCTAAGTAAAGAAGCTTTGTCATACCGAACTCAGACTTGGACTCTCTGGCATATAATGATTGTGCCTCCATGATGCTCAATACCTCATCCAGGTGCCTCATATGCTCTTGCCATGACCGACTATAGATCAAGATGTCATCTAAGAAAACAAAGACTAGTTTCATTAACTGATCCCTGAATATATGGTTCATGCAAGACTGGAATGTAGCAGGTGCATTAGTTATCCCAAATGGCATAAATAGGAACTCAAAGTGTCCAAAATGACATCGAAATGCCATCTTCTCTATGTCCTGCTCTCGGATGTTGATCTGATGATATCCAGAGCATAGATCAATTTTTGAGAAGAAAACTGCCCCATGCAGTTCATCCATCAAATCGTCAATGCGTGGGATAGGGTATCGGTTCTTGATGGTTTTCTTGTTCAAGGCTCGGTAATCACTACACATCCTCATGGTGCCATCCTTCTTCAGAACTAAGACAACTGAAGAAGAAAATGGGTTGTTTCTCGGTCTGACATGTACCATCGCCAACAATTCCTTGATTGCCTTCTCTATCTAATCCTTGAACCTCCTAGGATGATGATAGGGGGGGGGTGATCATAGGTTTGGCCCTCTCCTCCAACTCAATGGTGTGCTCAAACCCCTTGTTAGGTGGTATCCCTGGTGGAATTGCCTCAAAGACCTGCTGATGTCGTCCCAATAAATTCTTGATCTCTATATGGTACTGTTGTTGACCTTCTGAATTCTTCTGAGTAGTGATCAAGCATTCTGCAGGATATCCTACCTCCCCATGTCTGAATATCCTCTCCATCCTTTTGGATGAAACTATCTTGGGTGCTCCTGTCAACATACCTCTTAGAACAACCTTCTTCCCATCCTGATCTCTGAATCCCATTTCCAAGGTTTGGTAGTTGGTAGTGATTTTTACCAAGGTAATCATCCAATGAACTCCTAACACCACATAAAATGTGTCTCTCACTATGTAGTTTCCTAACTTCATCTCTAAGTTTGGAAATCTATCTAGACACTCCACTGTGTGGCCATTTGCTACCGCAACATCAAACCCCTCAAACTCCTCTGTCTGAAGTTCCCATCTCGATACTAGTGAAGCATCGATGAAGTTGTGGGTGGCCCCACCATCTATCAAGGAAATTTCCCATTGCCCATGAATAATCCCTCTGATATGGAGGGTATCATACCTAGGAACACCAGAAAGGGTCGCTATGACTCCTCCCTTTGTTGATTTCCTCCTTTTAGCCTACTCTGGCAGTTGTGGGACTACTGGAGGATGGGCTCCTACCGGTGTTAGTGGTCTATGGGGAGGTTGATCCTCTTCTTATGCAGAATCCTCCTCTGAACTAGTGGATCCATTGTCTTGCTCCTCCTCCTCACTTTCCACGCTATCTGTTGCTACCTCAATATAATGAATCTCTCCCTTGCCCATGCACCTGTGGCTTGGGACCCAAGGATCTTTACAGCTGAAGCAAAGCTTCTTCCTCATAAGATCTCACCTAGTCTCATCATCCAAGTTCTCCTTTCCCTTCCATTCTCTATGGAATGGCTTCCTGTCTCGATCCCTTTGGGGAAAAAATTGTTTGGAGAACGTTTTAGTCTTTGGCACTGAATTTTCCAGATCTCGAGTGCGAAGGATGGCATCCTGCAAAGTGGGATGCCTATATGCCTTCACCCATCCTCTCAAAGGATATATGAGTCCTTCTGTGAATAGCATGATCAACCTGGGCTCTGATATATCTATCACTGCCATGGCTACCCGTTGAAACTCTGTGATGAACGCCTCTGTTGTGCTAGTTTGTCTCAACTCGGATAGATCCCTGAAGTGTATCTCAGGATCCTTCCTGTCAAACCTGTCCATGAGCCTATCTGTAAATTCCCTATAGGAGGTGACGCGACTATGACCCAATGTCACCAGTCCATGATACCACAACTCATGTGCCTCACCCTCCAAGTGTAAGGTCGTGAAACTGATGGCCTCTATCTCGGTCATCTGGTTGAGCTTGTAATATGTGTCTAGCTTATATACCCAAGCTCTGGTGGTGTATTTGGATGATCCGTCGAAATAAGGGATGGTGAGTTTCCCAACTTTTCTGATGAAATCGAGGTTATTCCCCTGTTGCTATTGTGGTCCTCCCCTCTGTGGCTCTCTGGGGCGGTTCCTGAGTTTGAGTCCACAGTACTCAACTAAGGTCATGTCCTGATGGAAGTCACTACCCAATGCTGGGTACTCCCTCCTATACTATGCAATGTCATATGCATGAGTGGGTGGACTCTATGCTATCGATGGTGGTGCTACTACTGAGGGTGCCCTCTGGAAATTGGGAAACAAGGGTCTGGGAATCCTACTCGCAGAGGTGTATGTGCAAGAGGGTGACTGGGGTATAATGCCTGCTCCTGAGTTCCCCTATGCTGCATGCAGGACTTGTGTGTCTGGGGTGCCCACTCTAGCCAATCTATCAACCACTGTAATGTCCCCCACCTCTTAGAGAGGTGATGAGGAGACTCAGTGGCCTTGGCACCCCCACTAGGTCATAGTCTCACACTGAGAGGGGAAAAGTCAAGATGTTAAAAGTTATATTTTAAAGTTGAATTAAGAAAGGAAAAGGATAAAGGAGTAAAATATAACTCAATAGAAGAATAGAATATTAACCTTGGGAGTTAACCTAACTCAACAGAGAATTAGAAGGAAAAGTATAAGTAAGAGGCTGGGGTGCACCTATTATTCATTCTGGTTTTGGATTAGCATTTTCTATTGCTCTTGAGCATTCAGTTTGGGGGTTTTGCTGTACAAACCCTTGTGAGCAACTTAGTGGTGAAATATCCACTCACCTTGTTCCACAGCTTGGTCTCGGGGATAAAAGACTCCTCCACACCATTCTAGTCTCAGGGACAACTTATCGAGGGAGGTTCGATCCATCTTATCCTGAGGGCCTGGGGCCATTCCGACAGTTGGGTTTTGTTTGCAGGGGCAGGACCATCAATTTGAGGGATTTTCTAGAGGGTTATTATCATTCTACATTTGTCTATAGATTGGGATGTCGTGGAGTCATAGGGGACATCCTGTGATTCAGTAAAACTTAGATCTAGGGAGATCTACTTAAGATCTGAGCTCAAAACTTATCCCACAAGATTCTCATAGCCCGATGTATATTCTTGGATAGTTTCAGAGCATTTGGAGGCATCCTTCATTAGGGTTGAACCAGCTAGGGTTTCAGTCATGCAGTGGGGCACACCATTTAGTGGAGAATTCAGATCTACGGGGTTTGAGAGTGGATTTGGGAATTTGGACATCTGGGTTTTCCTTACAGTTTCCCGATCTATCATTTGGCATATTTGTCAGGATGATTGGACACTTTTGGTAGTAGGTAAAAATTATTCAGGGCTTTGGCATTCTAGTAAGGCGTGGCACTTTCCAACTTGGAGGTTGAGTATTAGTACGGCTCAGATCTACTTGATTTAGTATTCATTGTATATCCAGCCTTTGGAGGCTTATTTTGTATTATCGGGAGCATTTTGTAGCAGCTCATAT